>LR812538.1:63247450-63274950 GCA_903798195.1 Danio kyathit
GTGTGTGTGTGTGTATGACTCGCCAACGGCAGCAATGCAAATCTGACTCATGCATACAATTATAAACACTCACACAAAAGTGCACACACATACACACCCATGCATGCATGCATACATTCGCACAGACGGACACACACACACATCCATACATACTCTTACACACACACACACGCAAACACACTTATATACACATACACACACAAACACACACTCACATGAACACACACGCACTCACATGCACAACCACACACACACACGCTCACATACAGTACTTGCAGACACACACTTTTATACACAACTGCACTCACTCACACACACACACGCTCATATACACAGACATGCACACATACACACACTCACATGAACACACACTCGCACACACACATGCATGCACACACGCACACACTTGCACACACGCACTCACATGCATAACCACACTCACTCACACACGTGCACACACACACATGCTCACACACACAAACATAGACACTCACATGTGCACACACAGATGCACACACACGCACACACACACACACACACACACACACACACACACACACACACACACACACACACACACACACACACACACTCACACACTTGCCACACGCACAACTGCACTCACACACAGACACGCACACACTCACGTTCAGATGCACACACACATGCACATACACCTTAACACACACACTCACACACACATACACTCACACACTTGCCACACGCACAACTACACACACACGCACACACAGTGTCACACTCACGTTCAGACGCACACACACTCACACATGCACACACACACCCTCACACACGCACAACCACACTCACTCACACACACAGTGTCTCAGTGGTTTTGCACTGTGTCCTCACAGCAAGAAGGTCGCTGGTTCGAGTCCTGGCTGGGTCAGTTGGTGTTTCTGTGTGGAGTTTGCATGTTCTCCCCGTGTTGGTGTGGGTGTCCCCCGGGTGCTCCGGTTTCCCCCACAGTCCAAACACATGCGCTATAGGGGAATTGATGAACTAAATTGGCCGTAGTGTATGAGTATGAGTGTGTATGGGTGTTTCCCAGTGATGGGTTGCAGCTGGAAGGGCATCCGCTGTGTAAACACATGCTGGAATAGTTGGCGGTTCATTCCACTGTGGCGACCCCTGATTAATAAAGGGACTAATCTGAAGGAAAATGAATGAATGAATATCTGGCTCATGCAAATATATGCAAATATGTCTGTTCATATATGTATCGCTCCGCCTGTCCACAAGGTTTGAAGGTTGATGCTGTGATTTATTTTATTAATTGAAATGTCAGTTTTATTCATTTCCTTTAGATTATTTTTGTTTAGCTCCTCCGTCTAGTTTGGGGCCTCAAATGTCATTTATTTGAAATTTCTCATATTATGACAAGTCTTTTTTATTTATTTATTTATTTGTTTGTTTAAATTTAAGTAATTAATTATTTTTTTTTCCATTTTATTATTATTATTTATTTTTTAAGTTTAAGTTATTTACTTATATTTAATTTTTTATTTATTTATGTTTATTTCTTTATTTTTTATTTAATTTATATTTATTTTAATTATTTATTAATTTGTTTATATTTAATATTTTATTTTTTAGATTTATTTATTAAAATATTATTTATTTGTTTAATTATTTATTTATATATTGTTTATTTAATTTTTATATTGAATTTACTTCATTATTTAAATAATTTATTTATTTAGTTTATATTTAATTAGTTTATTATGTATGTATTTAATAATTAATTTATATTTTATTATTTGTGTATTTTATATTTAATTAATTTAATTATGTATTTATTAATTCATTCATATATATATATATATATTTTATTTATATATATTTTTAAAATTTTAGGTAATTTATTTAAATTTTATTTATTTGTATATTTAAATAATTTTGAGCTGAAATTTTACAGACACATTCTGGAGACACTAAAGACATCTTGTTAATGGTGAAAAATAGCAGCCCTTTAACTGTTTATTAGCACGGAAGTAAGATTTTATTCTACGTCCAAATACCCAAACATAACTACTACCTTAATACCTGTTAATAAGCAGCAAATGATTAGTTTATTAAGCTAAAACTCTTAGTTAATAGCCTGAATTGCACATTAAAATAAAGTGTGACCCAACCAAATGACTCTTCTTGACTAGAGTTTTCATATATATGGATCAGAAACGAGACAAAAAGTCTCATCTTTGTGTGCATATATTCATGTCTACAGTCTTCTGCGTTCCAGCAGATTATAGTGTCATTCTGTCCAGCGTGTAATAATCATATCCGTGCGGTATTATTGAATGTAAAGCCTCATCTCTGCTCTCCGACAGCTTCTCTATTAATAAGATGTCAGAATCAGTCATTGTAATGGATCTGCGGAGAGCTGCCTTCAGTCCACGATCTGTCGCTCAGGTGCTGATATAAGACCTGTTTTCCATATAAAAGAGCCTTTCTGCTGCACAACAGATGGGGAATAAGCAGACGGGGTCTTATGTGTGTTTGCAGAACTTTAGTGCCCGTCGGAGAAGGCTTTTGCACACAACTTATGCATTGCTTTGTTTCTGTGAGCGCTGTATGTAGATTAGACTGCTAATGTAGACCAACTGCAGCCTCCATCTGTCGGCGGAAACACACACACACACACGCATTGCTGAAGTATAGAAAAGGAGGAGAAGAAGAAAAAAGAGCTGTAAATAATCAAATCCCAAAACTCAGATCAAGTTTTAAAAGTTGAAAACTATTATGCTGAGTTCACACCAGACTCGGAAGAAGCGTCAAGCGCGAGTGATTTACATGTTAAGTCAATGCAAAGGTGCGAATAGACATCCTGCAGCGCGATACGCGTGAATGAGATGGCACGAATGACGTGATTTGTGCGAATGAAGCGGTGCAAGTTGAGCGTTTTGCGCGGTTGACGAATTCATCTCGTGTAACGCATGTTTCGTGTGAAACGCTCGAGTTCAAAAATCTGAACTTCAGCGGACATTCATGCTGTGTTAACCAATCAGGAGCTTGCTCTTATGGGGGCGTGATTATGACGTAGTGCCTGTTGTTGATGTCCCGGGGGAAAATCCTCCTGCTGACACCGACAACAGTTCATCAAACTGGGCTCGGCTCAGTCAGAAGCACCGCTGAAAGCCTCCATCATCCAGGTACAGTTTCTGGAGGAGTTTATGAGCTCACAGAGCTGGCTGCACCTCTGAAAGGATCTAGTGGACTCAGACACTGCTCCAAACGAATCAACGTTGTTTTTCAGCCTTTATAAAGCACATAAACACAGCTATTCCCTCAATAAAATACATGTTAGCCATTTAGCAACGAAGCTAGAGTAACCGGGCAGACAGAAACCCTGCCCATGATGCGAATCTGTGTCTGTTCTGAAGTGAATTTGACACATGAATGAAGCGAGTAAACTCAAATGTTCATGTGTCAATTTACGCGCGAATAGCGCGATTTATCTGCGCGTTCCGCATCTGGTGTGAACACAGCATTAAAATTAAAGTTAGTATGAAGTTGGTATTGACAACAGATCAATTACTGTAGTTGTTGTTACCATAGCAACTGTAGAATCACCACAACAGACCAATTACTATAGTTGTTGTTACCATAGCAACTGTAGAATCACCACAACAGACCAATTACTATAGTTGTTGTTACCATAGCAACTGTAGAATCACCACAACAGATCAAATACTGTAGTTGTTGTTACCATAGCGACTGTAGAATCACCACAACAGATCAATTACTGTAGTTGTTGTTACCATAGCAACTGTACAATCCCCACAACAGATCAATTACTGTAGTTGTTGTTACCATAGCAACTGTAGAATCACCACAACAGATCAATTACTGTAGTTGTTGTTACCATAGCAACTGTACAATCCCCACAACAGATCAATTACTGTAGTTGTTGTTACCATAGCAACTGTAGAATCACCACAACAGATCAATTACTGTAGTTGTTGTGTTACCATAGCAACTGTAGAATATCCACAACAGATAAATTACTGTAGTTGTTGTTACCATAGCAACTGTAGAATCACCACAACAGATCAGTTACTGTAGTTGTTGTGTTACCATAGCAACTGTAGAATCACCACAACACATAAATTACTGTAGTTGTTGTTACCATAGCAACTGTAGAATCACCACAACAGATCAGTTACTGTATTTGTTGTGTTACCGTAGCGACTGTAGAATCACCACAACAGATCAATTACTGTAGTTGTTGTGTTACCATAGCAACTGTAGATAGTAATTGATCTGTTGTAGTGATTTTACATTTAGGGTAAAACAGTTGTAATTTGGGTCAATTTTGGGTCAAATTGTCGTCCAGGGGCTAAATTGCCCTTGGGGTGAGCAAAATAATCTTATTTCAAACCTCAAACAAGTTTATTCTCAGATTATTTTGCTTGTTTTAAGGACCACCTAATTTATTTGTGGGCATGACTCATTATTTCTGAAAACAAGACAATATTTCTTACTTGTCTATAAAAAAGCACCTGATGTGTGTTTGGTGGGTGGTAAAGCTTTTGGGGGCATTTTTGAGGATGATTATTTAATTTGATACGCTCTTGTGCTTATAAAGGGTCCAGATGAGCATGATAAATGCATCTGTGCTTTAAATAATGCAGAAGAGGAGCTGAAGGCAAGAAGACTGTGATGGTTATCACTCGCTATCAAGCTGAAAATAAACTTTATTGGTCAAAACCTCCGATCATCGCTTTATGAACTAATTACAGTATGATTCATTAAGAAAAGCACATTCAAAATAGCATGCTTTCTTTGACAGATAATGTCACTGTTTTTATGCATAAAGCTAATATGTGATGTGTAGCCTTTATCTTTGGCTTCTCTGTCTCTGGTTGAGACGCTAAATATATATATATACTATCTTCATAGGTGGGGCGTCACAGTGGCTCAGTGGTGTCGCACTGTCGCCTCACAGCAAGAAGGTTGCTGGTTTGAGTCTCGGCTGGGTCAGTTGGTGTTTCTGTGTGGAGTTTGCATGTTCTCCCGGTGTTGGCGTGGGTTTCCTCTGGGTGCTCCGGTTTCGCCCACAGTCTAAACACATGCACTAGGGGAATTGGGTAAGCTAAATTGTCCGTGGTATATGTGTGTGAATGAGAGTGTATGGGTGTTTCCCAGTGTTGGTTTGCGGCTGGAAGGGCATCCGCTGCGTAAAACATATGCTGGATAAGTTGGTGGTTCATTCCGCTGTGGCGACCCCAGATTAATAAAGGGACTGAGCCAAAAGTAAATGAATAAATCTTCATAGGTTTTTTTATTTTCAGTTTTACTATTTTGTACCGTCTAAAATGAGTCAAATATGTGAAAATGTCTAGCACATTTGGAAATTCTCTTTATAGACCACAATGTATGTTTTGTTTTTGTTTGTTTGTTTGTTTAATGCGTTTGAATTGCATTATGGGATCTTCAGCTTCCCTTTAACAACCTTTGAAGATATTTAATTACATATTTAATAGTTTGAAGCTTTGACGTTAATAAAAAGTGTCCTGTTATTATACTTTCTTATACAATATATTGTTTCAAACTACTAAAATATCAATGAAAGTCACTTAAAATGATGCTATTCTACTATTTGATCCACTATTTTATGCTATTTTAAACAATTTTTAATGCGGTTTTAAACTATTTTTTAAACTGTTTTAAATTATTTTAAATGCAATTTTAAAGTGTCTTAATTACTTTTTAAACAATTTAAATCCCATTTTAAACAAAGTCATTTTAGACTATTTTTAATGCCATTTTAAACAATTTTTATTGCTGTTTTAAACTATTTTAATGCTGTTTTAAACTATTTTAATGCTGTTTTAAACTATTTTAATGCTGTTTTAAACTATTTTTAATGCTGTTTTAAACAGTTATTAGTGCATTTTAAAGTAATTTAATGCCTTTTAAATAATTTTAATGCCATTTTACACTTTTTTTTAATTCCTTTTTAAACTAATTTTAGTGCCATTTTAAACAATTGTTAATGCCATTTAAACTAATTTTAGTTTTAAAACAATTTTTTAATGCTATTTTAAACTATTGTAATGCAGTTTTAAACCATTTTAATGCAGTTTTAAACTATTTTAATACCATTTTAAACAAAGCCATTTTAGACAATTTTAATGGTGTTTTAAACAATTTTTAATGCAGTTTTAAACAATTTAATGCCATGTTAAACAAAGCCATTATAGACTATTGTAACGCAGTTTTAAACTATTTTTAATGCATTTTTAAACTAAAATGGCTTTGTTTAAAATGGCATTAAAATAGTTTAAAACTGCATTAAAAATTGTTTAAAACTGCATTACAATAGTCTATAATGGCTTTGTTTAACATGGCATTAAAATAGACTATTTTAATGGCGTTTTAAACTATTTTTAATGCTATTTTAAATTATTTAAATGCCATTTTAGACTATTTTAATGCTGTTTTAAACTATTTTAATGACATTTTAAACACAGCCATTCTCACTATTTTAATGCATTTTTTTATCTATTTTAATGCCATTTTAGAGTATTTTCATGTAATTTTAAACTATTTTCAAAGCCTTTTTAAACTATTTTAATGCTGTAATAAAGTAATAAAGGTTTAGAGCAAGTCAAGGGTGAAAAATTGATGACGGCATTTTTGGGTGAACTGTCCCTTTAATTAAGCTAAATGAGCCATTGTTAGTGATGTAAACATGAGTGTATCTGAGTCCTCCTGCATTCAGGTGGGTGTGTAAAAGTGTGCGCGGATGCTCTTTGGCCAGCAGGGATGATATGCAGAGACGGCACACACACACACACACACACACACACACACACACACACACACACACACACACACACACACACACACACACACACACACACACACACACACACACACACACACACACACACACACACACGCCGTGCTAAAGCCGGAAATCCTCGCGGCTGCCAGCCATGTTAGAAGCTTAGAGACAAGATCCCATGGTGAAATTTGAAAACCAAATCAATTTGCATGGAGGCTAAAATTTCATCAGTCAGTAAAATATTCAAATCCTGCAGAAAAATGTGGATTAGGAGGGCGATTCAGAACTCATTCGGCTACTTTCTCTACAACTTCATGAGAAAGACACACACTCAGACGGTGCCAGAGATTTGATCTGATCTTTTAGAGGACATTATTCCACAAACTAAATACTGAACAACTGTTTCTTACTTAGAGTTTTCGTCTTGCTTTTAGTCTAAAGATCTTTAAAGATGCCATATACTGCATTGATTTAATGAGCAGTGTGGGGGAAGGTTACTTCTGAAAGTAGTGCATTACAATATTGAGTTACTCCCTAATTGCGATACTTAGTTACTTTTTATGGAAAGTCATGCGTTGCGTTACTTTTTAGTTACATTGTGTCACTTTTCCTGGCCTGGCTGAGGTTTGATCTCTTTCAGAACTTGCAGGTGTTTTTTCAGCTTTTTTATAGAGGAGCTCTGCAGTTAACAGCACCTATATAACCATATACAGCTTCATTTACCTATAAAATAATGTAGGATAAGATTATATTTAGAGAACTTTCTGAGCCCAGAGCTCTACATGCTGTATATACAGATTAATGTTGGTGCGATACTTTGTAGTGTGCAATTTAACATAATTGCCTCTAGGAGTCGCCAATGGAACTAAAACAAACACACAAGAAATACACATACGCCAGACATGAAGTTGGCGCGATCCAAACGTGAGCATGAAATCTGGCATACGCAAAGTTTTTGATACATGAGGCTCCAGATCTGTTGTGGATAAAAGATAGACTAAGCGGCAACCTCCCGCTCTCCCTCATGAAGCAAATGCAGAAGTAACTGAAACTGCAATCCCGCTAGTCCTGGCTCCATAATAGAGCAGATTTCTCTTGAGCCCACTGTTAAAATGGCCGACTTTACTGCAGAAAAAGGTGTTTACAGCCTGCTACAAAGAATGATTTTGGTTCATATAGCTAATATTACCCTTCATGACAACTGTAAGGGGGTGAATTGTTTTATAACTCATCTGTTTTGTTTATATTAGGTTATATTAAGTCTGCATAATTAAGGGCGTGGCCTCTTGAGTGACAGCTAGGTCTCACTGGTCGCCGTCACTTCACCTCAGCTGATTACGGCTGATTAGCTGCTGATCTCGGCATATTCATCGTATGTTTGTGTTGTTTTCTGTGGCTTTACACAGTCAGTTGCCTTTTGGGATTATTTCCTGCAATTATCAGATGATATGGCATGCTGTGTGCACTTAATTGTGCTCACAAACCATTCACGTGGCCTCCGTTTCCCTGCTGAGTGAAATGATATACTTATATACCATCTCTATACATGTATTTGTTTTATTTAAGATCATCTATAATGTTCTTTAGAGCTGTAATGCACTCCAGAATCTGACAGATTGATCAGCTGTAGGCTCTAGATCCGTCATCTGAAGCGTTGTCGTTCAGTGTTCTGCTGGAGTTCATCAATAGTCCTGCATTTACTAACACACACTATATCTCAAGTGTTTGGAAGTTATTCGCGTTTTCCTCCTGTAGAAAAACTTCATAAGAGCAATGTTTAGTGGCTCAATGTGTTACAGCAGTGTTTTTAAAAGACTGAACACTTTATTGATATAGTGCACAACCAAGCACATGTGGTCAGAACACAAACGAGTCGCAGGTGATGAAGTATTAAGCGTTTCTCCCATAGGAAAGCCAGTCTAAGCAGAATGCCAGCAGGCGTCTGTAGCTCCGCTCATGCTCCGCCTCTTTGCCCTTGTTTGGTATTCCCCGGTTGGTGCGATGACGTGCGAACAAAATGGCGACGGTTGGCCACGCCTACTACTTAGCTTATTTTGCCCTCCTCAGAAACCTATGGGATACTACGGCCATATCTTTTACAGTCTATGGGATAAACTATTATTAAAGTTGAGTAGTAGACATGTATGGCCTTGTATTTTGCAGCTACAGTCAAAGAAAACACAGCCATGAAATTAATATCAACCTCTGCATGAACATATGACAGTTGAGCCGAGTGATTTGACGTGATTCAGCAGTCTGCATGTGTTTGTTGAAACATGTGCATCAGATTTCACAATATTTAACATCATAAATTAACAAAAGAGGGGCGTCACGGTGAGTAGCATGATTGCCTTACAGCAAGACGAACCCGAAGGTTCAAGTCTCGGCTGGGTCAGTTGGTGTTTCTGTGTGGAGTTTGCATGTTCTCCCAGTGTTGGTGTGGGTTTCCTCCGGGTGTTCCGGTTTCCCCCACAGTCCAAACACATGCGCTATAGGGGAACTGATGAACTACATTGGCCGTAGTGTATGAGTGTGTGTGTGAATGAGTGTGTATGGGTGTTTCCTAGTACTGGGTTGCAGCTGGAAAGGCATATACTGTGTAAAACACATGCTGGAATAGTTGGTGGTTCATTCCGCTGTGGCGACCCCTGATGAATAAAGGGACTAAGCTGAAAAGAAAATGAATGAATGTGTGTGTTATTAACATTTGATTGTGTTTGTGTGAGGTATGTTGTGTGACTGTGTGTGCACATCTTCTTGAGTGTTTGTATGTGTTTATGTTCAGTGTTTGTGTTTAGTGAGTAGTGTGTGTGTGTGTGTGTTTATGTGTGTTTGTGTGCACACGTTTGTTTTTGTGTGTGTGTTATTAGCAGCTTCAGCATGTTTTCAGCAGCAGTATATGGATATTTTTATGTATATATTACAGTATAGTGCAGTGTGTGTGTGTGTGTGTGTGTGTGTGTGTGTGTGTTTGTGTGTGTTTGTGTGTGTGTGTGTGTGTGTATATGTGTGTGTGGAATCTCCTTCAACTCCTGATGTTAAACTCCAGCTTCTGCATTAATGAGCTACACACACACACACACACACACACACACACACACACACACACACACACACACACACACACTCATAAAGAGAATATGAAATCAAATGGTGCGTAGAGAAGAGTCGCTCTCATTACTGGCTGCAGCTTCACGGGTCACTACTGCAGTAATGCTGCACTGCAGACCAGTGTGTGTGTGTGTGTGTGTGTGTGTGTGTGTGTGTGTGTGTGTGTGTGTGTGTGTGTGTATCAGTGAATATGTGTGTGTGGTTGTGTGTGCATTTAGGAGTGTGTGTGTGAGTCTCAATAAGTGTATGTACGAGTGTGTGAGCATAGTTGTGTGCATGTGGGACTGTGAGTGTGTGTGTGTGTTTGAGCCAGTGCAAGTGTACGTGAATGCCTGCGTGTGAGTGCGAATGTGTGTGTGTGTGTTTCTGTGTGTGCAAGCGTGTGTGTGTGTGTGTGTGTGAGCTAGTGCAAGTGTATGTGCATGCCGATGTGTGTGTGAGTGATTGCGAGTGCGTGTGTATGCATGTGTGTGTGTACATGTGCATGTGTGTTTGTGTGTGTGTACAAGTGTGTTTGTATGTGTGTGTGCAGGTGTGTGTGTGTGTGCGCGCTTGTGTGAGCGTGTGTGTGTGTGTAAGTGTACGTGCATGCCTATGTGTGTGTGTTTGTGTGTGTGTGTGTATGTGTGTGTGCAAGCGTGTGTGTGCGTGCTTGTGTGTGTGTGTGAGCCAGTGCAAGTGTACGTGCATGCCGATGTGTGTGTGAGTTATTGCGAGTGTGTGTGTATACATGTGTGTGTGTGCATGTGTGTTTGTGTATGTGTGCAAGTGTGTTTGTATGTGTGTGTGCAGGTGTGTGTGCGCGCTTGTGTGAGCGTGTTTGTGTGTGTGTGTGTGTAAGTGTACGTGCATGCCTATGTGTGTGTGTTTGTGTGTATGTGTGCGCGAGTGTGTTATTGTGTGTGTGTGTGTGTGTGTGTGTGTGTGTGTGTGTGTGTGTGTGTGTGTGTGTGTGTGTGTGTGCGTGCGTGCGTGTGCAAGCCAGTGCAAGTGTACATGCATGCCTATTTGTGTGTGAGTGACTGCGAGAGTGTGTGTGTGTGTGTGTTTGTGTGTATGCATGTGTGTCTGTGTCTGTGCATGTGCGTGTGTGTTTTTGTGTGTGTGTGTGCTTGTGTGTGTGAGTGACTGCGTGTGTATGTGTGCTTGTGTGTGTGAGTGACTGCGTGTGTGTGTGTGTTTGTGTCTATGCATGTGTGTCTGTGCATGTGCGTGTGTGCTTTTGTGTGTATGTGTGCACGTGTGTGAGTGCACTTGTGTAAGCGTGTGTGTGTGTGTGCAATTGTACATGCATGCCTATGTGTGTGTGTGTTTGTGTGTGTATGTGTGCGCGAGTGTGTGCGCTCATGTGTGTGTGTGTGTGTGAGCCAGTGCAAGTGTACTAGCATGCTGATGTGTGTGTGAGTGACTGCGAGTGTGTGTGTTTGTGTGTATGCATGTGTGTGTGTGCATGTGCGTGTCTGTTTTTGTGTGTGTATGTGTGCAAGTGTGTTTGTATGTGTATGTGTGCACGTGTTTGTGTGTGAGTGCGCTTGTGTGAGCATGTGTGTGTAAGTGTACGTGCATGCCTATGTATGTGTGTTTGTGTGTATGTGTGCGCGAGTGTGTGTTTTTTGCGTGTGTACGTGCATGTCTATGTGTGTGTGAGTGACTGCGAGTGTGTGTGTGTGTGTGTGTGTGTGTGTGTATGCATGTGTGTCTGTGCATGTGCGTGTGTGTTTTTATGTGTGTATGTGTGCGCAAGTGTGTTTGTATGTGTATGTGTGCACGTGTGTGTGTGTAAGTGCGCTTGCATGAGCGTGTGTGTGTGTAAGTGTATGTGCATGCCTATGTGTATGTGTGTGTGTGTTTGTGTGTATTTGCACTTGCAGTCACACACTCGGAGTCACTCACACACACATAGGCATGCACGTACACTTGCACTGGCTCGCACACACACATCATCTCAGCTACAGGAACAGCTCTGTCCATTTTCCTTCAGCTTAGTCCCTTTATTCATCAGGGGTCGCCACTGTGGAATGAATCGCCAACTATTCCAGCATGTTTTACACAGCGGATGCCCTTTAAGCTGCAACCCAGCACTGGGAAACACCCATACACGCTCATTTACACACACACACACACACACACACACACACACACACACACACACACACACACACACACACACACATACACTACGGCCAATTTAGTTCATCAATTCCCCTATAGCGCATGTGTTTGGACTGTGGGGGAAACCGGAGCACCCGGAGGAAACCCACGCCAACACGGGGAGAACATGCAAACTCCACACAGAAACACCAACTGACCCAGCCTGAACTCGAACCAGAGACCTTCTTGCTGTGAGGCGACATCGCTAACCACTGCACCACCGTGCCTCCTTCATGACCCCCTCCATATCCTAAACCGAAAATGAAGCTCTCTCTGTGCTTGGTCAGCAGCAGTGGCACTTACAGCCGCACGCTTTATGAAACGGCTCCAATTGAGGAGATCTGTAGAAGCCAGAAACACTGAGTGATTATTCAGCAGTGGAGCGCTCCGACTCATTTTGCTGCTGTTTTTATGCATTGCTTATCGACTCGTGGCTCTGCTTGAACCCTCTTTCCTCTAATAGATCAAACACACACACACACAGTCTTCTGAACGCTGTACTGTACACAGCAGCGGGAACACTTGTTTCTCCATATTCTGTCAAAATCCTTCCCCCAATTTCTGACGAAAACAAATATTGCTGGAGAAAACACGACCGGAGCCTTACTGCTTCAGTATTCCACGTGTGATTCAGAGTCGCGCGCTGTTTCTGTGGAGCTGATGTACAGTTTACTACAGAACACTGATGGAAACTTTTACTGCAGAAATTGAAAACATACAGCACATCACACCCTAGCAACTGCACAACAATGGACTGCTGACTGTTTAGAACACCCTAGCAACTGTTTACCATAGTATTACTGACTGTTTACAACACCCTAGCAACTGTTTATCATAGTATTACTGACTGTTTAGAACACCCTAGCAACTGTTTACCATAGTATTACTGACTGTTTAGGACGCCCTAGCAACTGTTTACCATAGCATTACTGACTGTTTAGAACGCCCTAGCAACTGTTTACCATAGTATTACTGACTGTTTAGAACACCCTAGCAACTGTTTACCATAGTATTACTGACTGTTTACAACACCCTAGCAACTGTTTAACATAGTATTACTGACTGTTTAGGACGCCCTAGCAACTGTTTATCATAGTATTACTGACTGTTTAGAACACCCTAGCAACTGTTTACCATAGTATTACTGACTGTTTACAACACCCTAGCAACTGTTTAACATAGTATTACTGACTGTTTAGGACGCCCTAGCAACTGTTTATCATAGTATTACTGACTGTTTAGGACGCCCTAGCAACTGTTTACCATAGTATTACTGACTGTTTAGAACACCCTAGCAACTGTTTACCATAGTATTACTGACTGTGTACAACACCCTAGCAACTGTTTACCATAGTATTACTGACTGTTTAGAACACCCTAGCAACTGTTTACCATAGTATTACTGACTGTTTACAACGCCCTAGCAACTGTTTACCATAGTATTACTGACTGTTTTGAACACCCTAGCAACTGTTTATCATAGTATTACTGACTGTTTACAACACCCTAGCAACTGTTTACCATAGTATTACTGACTGTGTACAACACCCTAGCAACTGTTTACCATAGTATTACTGACTGTTTTGAACACCCTAGCAACTGTTTATCATAGTATTACTGACTGTTTACAACACCCTAGCAACTGTTTACCATAGTATTACTGACTGTTTAGAACACCCTAGCAACTGTTTACCATAGTATTACTGACTGTTTAGAACACCCTAGCAACTGTTTACCATAGTATTACTGACTGTTTACAACACCCTAGCAACTGTTTACCATAGTATAACTGACTGTGTACAACACCCTAGCAACTGTTTACCATAGTATTACTGACTGTTTACAACACCCTAGCAACTGTTTACCATAGTATTACTGACTGTTTAGAACACCCTAGCAACTGTTTGCCATAGTATTACTGACTGTTTAGGACGCCCTAGCAACTGTTTACCATAGTATTACTGACTGTTTAGAACACCCTAGCAACTGTTTACCATAGTATTACTGACTGTTTACAACACCCTAGCAACTGTTTACCATAGTATTACTGACTGTTTAGAACACCCTAGCAACTGTTTACCATAGTATTACTGACTGTTTACAACACCCTGGCAACTGTTTACCATAGTATTACTGACTGTTTAGAACACCCTAGCAACTGTTTACCATAGTATTACTGACTGTTTACAACACCCTAGCAACTGTTTACCATAGTATTACTGATTGTTTAGAACACCCTAGCAACTGTTTACCATAGTATTACTGACTGTTTACAACACCCTAGCAACTGTTTATTATAGTATTACTGACTGTTTAGAACACCCTAGCAACTGTTTACCATAGTATTACTGACTGTTTACAACACCCTAGCAACTGTTTACCATAGTATTACTGACTGTTTAGAACACCCTAGCAACTGTTTACCATAGTATTACTGACTGTTTAGAACACCCTAGCAACTGTTTACCATAGTATTACTGACTGTGTACAACACCCTAGCAACTGCTTACCATAGTATTACTGACTGTTTAGAACACCCTAGCAACTGTTTACCATAGTATTACTGACTGTTTAGAACACCCTAGCAACTGTTTACCATAGTATTACTGACTGTTTAGGACGCCCTCACAACTGTATACCATAGTATTACTGACTGTTTAGAACACCCTAGCAACTGTTTACCATAGTATTACTGACTGTTTAGAACACCCTAGCAACTGTTTACCATAGTATTACTGACTGTTTAGGACGCCCTCTCAACTGTTTACCATAGTATTACTGACTGTTTAGAACACCCTAGCAACTGTTTACCATAGTATTACTGACTGTTTAGAACACCCTAGCAACTGTTTACCATAGTATTACTGACTGTTTAGGATGCCCTAGCAACTGTTTACCATAGTTTTACTGACTGTTTAGAACACCCTAGCAACTGTTTACCATAGTATTACTGACTGTTTAGAACACCCTAGCAACTGTTTACCATAGTATTACTGACTGTTTAGAACACCCTAGCAACTGTTTACCATAGTATTACTGACTGTTTAGAACACCCTAGCAACTGTTTACCATAGTATTAC
The DNA here is from genome assembly GCA_903798195.1 of Danio kyathit. Lineage (NCBI taxonomy): Eukaryota > Metazoa > Chordata > Actinopteri > Cypriniformes > Danionidae > Danio > Danio kyathit. Next base: position 63,262,604 of record LR812538.1, read on the forward strand.
TGACTGTTTAGAACACCCTAGCAACTGTTTACCATAGTATTACTGACTGTTTAGGACACCCTAGCAACTGTTTACCATAGTATTACTGAATGTTTAGGACGCCCTAGCAACTGTTTACCATAGTATTACTGACTGTTTAGAACACCCTAGCAACTGTTAACCATAGTATTACTGACTGTTTAGGACGCCCTAGCAACTGTTTACCATAGTATTACTGACTATTTAGAACACCCTAACAACTGTTTACCATAGTATTACTGACTGTTTACAACACCCTAGCAACTGTTTACCATAGTATTACTGACTGTTTAGAACACCCTAGCAACTGTTTACCATAATATTACTGACTGTTTAGAACACCCTAGCAACTGTTTACCATAGTATTACTGACTGTTTAGGACGCCCTAGCAACTGTTTACCATAGTATTACTGACTGTTTAGGACGCACTAGCAACTGTTTACCATAGTATTACTGACTGTTTAGGACGCCCTAGCAACTGTTTACCATAGTATTACTGACTGTTTAGAACGCCCTAGCAACTGTTACCATAGTATTACTGATTGTTTAGCATGCCCTAGCAACTGTTTACCATATTATTACTGACTGTTTAGAACACCCTAGCAACTGTTTACTATAGTATTACTGACTGTTTACAACACCCTAGCAACTGTTTACCATAGTATTACTGACTGTTTACAACACCCTAGCAACTGTTTATCATAGTATTACTGACTGTTTAGAACACCCTAGCAACTGTTTACCATAGTATTACTGACTGTTTAGAACACCCTAGCAACTGTTTACCATAGTATTACTGACTGTTTAGGATGCCCTAGCAACTGTTTACCATAGTTTTACTGACTGTTTAGAACACCCTAGCAACTGTTTACCATAGTATTACTGACTGTTTAGAACACCCTAGCAACTGTTTACCATAGTATTACTGACTGTTTAGAACACCCTAGCAACTGTTTACCATAGTATTACTGACTGTTTAGAACACCCTAGCAACTGTTTACCATAGTATTACTGACTGTTTAGAACACCCTAGCAACTGTTTACCATAGTATTACTGACTGTTTAGAACACCCTAGCAACTGTTTACCATAGTATTACTGACTGTTTAGGATGCCCTAGCAACTGTTTACCATAGTTTTACTGACTGTTTAGAACACCCTAGCAACTGTTTACCATAGTATTACTGACTGTTTAGAACACCCTAGCAACTGTTTACCATAGTATTACTGACTTTTTAGAACACCCTAGCAACTGTTTACCATAGTATTACTGACTGTTTAGAACACCCTAGCAACTGTTTACCATAGTATTACTGACTGTTTAGAACACCCTAGCAACTGTTTATCATAGTATTACTGACTGTTTAGAACACCCTAGCAACTGTTTACCATAGTATTACTGACTGTTTAGGACACCCTAGCAACTGTTTACCATAGTAATACTGACTGTTTAGGACGCCCTAGCAACTGTTTACCATAGTATTACTGACTGTTTAGAACGCCTTAGCAACTGTTTACCATAGTATTACTGACTGTTTACAACACCCTAGCAACTGTTTATCATAGTATTACTGACTGTTTACAACACCCTAGCAACTTTTTACCATAGTATTACTGACTGTTTAGAACGCCTTAGCAACTGTTTACCATAGTATTACTGACTGTTTAGAACGCCTTAGCAACTGTTTACCATAGTATTACTGACTGTTTAGAACACCCTAGCAACTGTTTATCATAGTATTACTGACTGTTTAGAACACCCTAGCAACTGTATACCATAGTATTACTGACTGTTTAGGATTCCCTAGCAACTGTTTACCATAGTATTACTGACTGTTTAGAACACCCTAGCAACTGTTTACCATAGTATTACTGACTGTTTAAGACGCCCTAGCAACTGTTTAATATAGTATTACTGACTGTTTAGAACATCCTAGCAACTATTTACCATAGTATTACTGATTGTTTACAACACCCTAGCAACTGTTTATTATAGTATTACTGACTGTTTACAACACCCTAGCAACTGTTTACCATAGTATTACTGACTGTTTACAACACCCTAGCAACTGTTTACCATAGTATTACTGACTGTTTAGGACGCCCTAGCAACTGTTTACCATAGTATTACTGATTGTTTAGAACACCCTAGCAACTGTTTACCATAGTATTACTGACTGTTTACAACACCCTAGCAACTGTTTACCATAGTATTACTGACTGTTTAGAACACCCTAGCAACTGTTTACCATAGTATTACTGACTGTTTAGGACGCCCTAGCAACTGTTTACCATAGTATTACTGACTGTTTAGAACACCCTAGCAACTGTTTACCATAGTGTTACTGACTTATTTAGAACACCCTAGCAACTGTTTACCATAGTATTACTGACTGTTTACAACACCCTAGCAACTGTTTACCATAGTATTACTGACTGTTTAGAACACCCTAGCAACTGTTTACCATAGTATTACTGACTGTTTAAGATGCCCTAGCAACTGTTTACCATAGTATTACTGACTGTTTAGAACGCCCTAGCAACTGTTTACCATAGTATTACTGACTGTTTACAACACCCTAGCAACTGTTACCATAGTATTACTGATTGTTTAGGATGCCCTAGCAACTGTTTACCATAGTATTACTGACTGTTTACAACACCCTAGCAACTGTTTACCATAGTATTACTGACTGTTTAGAACACCCTAGCAACTGTTTACCATAGTGTTACTGACTGTTTAGAACACCCTAGCAACTGTTTATCATAGTATTACTGACTGTTTACAACACCCTAGCAACTGTTTACCATAGTATTACTGACTGTTTAGGACGCCCTAGCAACTGTTTACCATAGTATTACTGACTGTTTAGAACACCCTAGCAACTGTTACCATAGTATTACTGATTGTTTAGGATGCCCTAGCAACTGTTTACCATAGTATTACTGACTGTTTAGAACACCCTAGCAACTGTTTACCATAGTATTACTGACTGTTTACAACACCCTAGCAACTGTTTACCATAGTATTACTGACTGTTTAGAACACCCTAGCAACTGTTTACCATAGTATTACTGACTGTTTAGAACACCCTAGCAACTGTTTACCATAGTATTACTGACTGTTTAGAACACCCTAGCAACTGTTTATCATAGTATTACTGACTGTGTACAACACCCTAGCAACTGTTTACCATAGTATTACTGACTGTTTACAACACCCTAGCAACTGTTTACCATAGTATTACTGACTGTTTAGAACACCCTAGCAACTGTTTACCATAGTATTACTGACTGTTTACAACACCCTAGCAACTGTTTACCATAGTATTACTGACTGTTTAGAACACCCTAGCAACTGTTTACCATAGTATTACTGACTGTTTAGAACACCCTAGCAACTGTTTACCATAGTATTACTGACTGTTTATGGCCTCAACAACATGAAAGCATGGATCATCCTGCCTTGTATCAGCGGTTCAGGCTGGTGGTGGTGGTGTAATGGTGTGGGGGAGATTTTCCTGGCACACTTTGGGTCCATTAGTACCAATTGAGCATCGTGTCAACACCACAGCCTACCTGAGTATTGTTGCTGACCATGTCCATCCCTTTATGACCACAGTGTCTCCATCTTCTGATGGCTACTTCCAGCAGGATAACACACCATGTCATAAAGCGCCAATCATCTCAGACTGGTTTCTTGAACATGACAATGAGTTCACTGTACTCAAATGGCCTCCACAGTCAGCAGTTCTCAATCCAATAGCACCTTTGGGATGTGGTGGAACAGGAGATTGGCATCATGGATGTGCAGCCGACAAATCTGCAGCAACTGTGTGATGCTATCATGTCAATATGGAGCAAAATCTCTGAGGAATATTTCCAATAGCTTGTTGAATCTCTGCCACTAAGGATTAAGGCAGTTCTGAAGGCAGAAGAGGGCCAACCCGGTACTAGTGAGGTGTACCTAATAAAGTGGCCGGTGAGTGTATATACTACAAATGTAAAAAGTACACACACAGTTAAAGGCAATGTTTTTCAACACAGTTTTAAACAATAGTTTTAGTAACTAATTAATAGTACCTCATTACTGCAGTAACTAACTCTAACTGAAGTGACTCAATCATTTTTAGCCAATGTGAAAAGCATCTAAAAGCAGCGTGCGCGCTGTAAGTGTGGGAATGTGTTGCGTCTGAGTTCAGCTGCAGTTGTTTATGTCCTTGTACTGTAGTGTGTGTGTTGTGTGTCCTCGGGGACGGAGTGTTTGTCAAGGACAGTGTTTTGACTTTGCGTTTTCATTTTTTAGACACAGCAGCTTTTTCACACACAGAGCCTGAAAGAGAAGCAGAAAATAAACACAGCTCTGGCCTCTGTAGAGCTACTGTACAGCAGATTACACTGCTCACATGTGCTGACAAATTCACTCACAAACATTCATTCATTTTCCTTCAGCTTAGTCCCTTATTTATCAGGGGTCGCCACAGCGCAATGAACCGCCAACTATTCCAGCATATGTTTTACACAGCGGATGCCCTTCCAGCTGTAACCCAGTACTGGGAAACACCCATACACATTCACACACACACTCATACACCACGGCCAATTTATTTAATCAATTCCCCTATAGCGCATGTGTTTGGACTGTGGGGGAAACCGGAGCACCCAGAGGAAACTCACGCCAACATGGGGAGAACATGCAAACTCCACACAGAAACACCAACTGACCCAGCCGAGATTCGAACCAGCGACCTTCTTGCTGTGAGGCCACAGTGCTAACCACTGAGCCACAGTGCCGCCCCACTGAAATAGTTTTTTACAGGTAAGAACATATGGATTTAAAATAGTTATGTTAAGAATATGTATTTAATTCAGGGAAGAATAAAATAATCTGAAATAGTTGTAAACTTCTAGCAGTGCAGCATGAATAAATCTGTCTGTATTTATTTATAAACATGTATTTTTTTTTTCAGGGATAAAAATATTTATTTATACTAGAGAGTGCAGAATTATTAGGCAAGTTGTATTTTTGAGGATTAATTTTATTATTGAACAACAACCATGTTCTCAATGAACCCAAAAAACTCATTAATATCAAAGCTGAATATTTGTGGAAGTAGTTTTTAGTTTGTTTTTAGTTTGAGCTATTTTAGGAGGATATCTGTGTGTGCAGGTGACTATTACTGTGCAGAATTATTAGGCAAGTTGTATTTTTGAGGATTAATTTTATTATTGAACAACAACCATGTTCTCAATGAACCCAAAAAACTCATTAATATCAAAGCTGAATATTTGTGGAAGTAGTTTTTAGTTTGTTTTTAGTTTGAGCTATTTTAGGAGGATATCTGTGTGTGCAGGTGACTATTACTGTGCAGAATTATTAGGCAACTTAACAAAAAACAAATATATCCCCATTTCAATGATTTATTTTCACCAGTGAAACCAATATAACATCTCAACATTCACAAATATACATTTCTGACATTCAAAAACAAAACAAAAACAAATCAGTGACCAATATAGCCACCTTTCTTTGCAAGGACACTCAAAAGCCTGCCATCCATGGATTCTGTCAGTGTTTTGATCTGTTCACCATCAACATTGCGTGCAGCAGCAACCACAGCCTCCCAGACACTGTTCAGAGAGGTGGACTGTTTTCCCTCCTTGTAAATCTCACATTTGATGATGGACCACAGGTTCTCTATGGGGTGCAGCTCAGGTCAACAAGGAGGCCATGTCATTAGTTTTTCTTCTTTTAGACCCTTTCCTGCCAGCCACGCTGTGGAGTACTTGGACGCGTGTGATGGAGCATTGTCCTGCATGAAAATCATGTTTTTCTTGAAGGATGCAGACTTCTTCCTGTACCACTGCTTAAAGGTGTCTTCCAGAAACTGGCAGTAGGACTGGGAGTTGAGCTTGACTCCATCCTCAACCCTGAAAGGCCCTACAAGCTCATCTGTGATGATACCAGCCCAAACCAGTACTCCACCTCCACCTTTCTGTCGTCTGAGTCGGACTGGAGCTCTCTGCCCTTTACCGATCCAGCCACGGGCCCATCAAGACTCACTCTCATTTCATCAGTCCATAAAACCTTAGAAAAATCAGTCTTGAGATATTTCTTGGCCCAGTCTTGACGTTTCAGCTTGTGTGTCTTGTTCAGTGGTGGTGGTTTTTCAGCCTTTCTTACCTTGGCCATGTCTCTGAGTATTGCACACCTTGTGCTTTTGGGCACTCCAGTGATGTTGCAGCTCTGAAATATGGCAAAACTGGTGGCAAGTGGCATCTTGGCAGCTGCACGCTTGACTTTTCTCAGTTCATGGGCAGTTTATTTTGCGCCTTGGTTTTTCCAGACGCTTCTTGCGACCCTGTTGACTATTTTGAATGAAACGCTTGATTGTTGGATGATCACGCTTCAGAAGCTTGGCAATTTTAAGAGTGCTGCATCCCTCTGCAAGATATCTCACTATTTTTGACTTTTCGGAGCCTGTCAAGTCCTTCTTTTGACCCATTTTGCCAAAGGAAAGAAAGTTGCCTAATAATTCTGCACACCTGATATAGGGTGTTGATGTCATTAGACCACACCCCTTCTCATTACAGAGATGCACATCACCTAATATGCTTAATTGGTAGTAGGCTTTCGAGCCTATACAGCTTGGAGTAAGACAACATGCATAAAGAGGATGATGTGCTCAAAATACTCATTTGCCTAATAATTCTGCACTGCCTGTATAGTGAAATATGCTATTTGTCCAGGGAAGACAACATTGATTTAAAATATAGTAAAAATATGATTTTTGTTTTCAGATGGAAAATATTAAGGAAAATAGAAAACACTGATTTAAAAGAGTTATAGTGAAAAAAAAATGCTATTTTACTGGGAAGAAAAAATGAATTTTAAAATCTTCTAGTAGAAATAAGAATTTTTTTAGTGAGAAAAATATTTAAAATAGTTATAGTATATATATATATATATATATATATATATATATATATATATATATATATATATATATAATTTTTATTTTTTTTATAGAACAAAATATTGATTTAAAATAGGTTTGATAGAAACAATATTTACAGGGAGGAAAAAATATATATTTAATTCAGGGAAGAATAAAAATCTAAACTAGTTATAGTAAAAATATAGCAGTACAGCATAAATAACTCCATCTGTACTTATTTAAAAATATGCTATTTTTTTCAGGAGGAAAATATTAATTAAAATAGTTATAGTAAAATAGGGAAGAAAATATCGATTTAAAAGAGTTATACTGAAAAAAATATGCTGTTTTATCAGGAAAGAAAATATGAATTTCAAAATACTTCTAGTAGAAATAAGCATTTGTTTTTAGGGAGAAAGATGTTTGTTTAAAATAGTTATAGTAAAAATATAGCAGTGCGGCATCAAGAAATCCATCTGTAGTTATTTATAGATATGCATTTTCTTTTCATGAAGGAAAATATTAATTTGTTATAGAAAAAATATATATATATTTTCTTCAGGGGAGAAAATGTTGATTTAAAATGTAGTAAAATAGACAATTATTTTTAGGACTAAAATGTTATTCATGTCAGCAATGCAGCATGCATAAATCCATCTGTATTCATTTATGAATTTGTATTTTTTCAGGAAGGAAATTCATTCGTTCATTCATTTTCTTGTCGGCTTTGTCCCTTGCGGGGTTGCCACAGTGGAATGAACCACCAACTTATCCAGCACGATTTTACGCAGCGGATGCCCTTCCAGCCGCAACCCATCTCTGGGAATTTCCACACACACACATTCATACACTACGGACAATTTAGCCTACCCAATTCACCTGTAATGCATGTCTTTGGACTGTGGGGGAAACCGGAGCACCCGGAGGAAACCCACGCGAACGCAGGGAGAACATGCAAACTCCACACAGAAACGTCAACTGACCCAGCCCAGCCGAGGTTCGAACCTGCGACCCAGCGACGTTCTTGCTGTGAGGCAACAGCACTACCTACTGCGCCACTGCATCGCCCAGGAAGGAAATTATTAATGTAAAATAGTTATAGCGAAAATATGTATTTGATTCAGGGAGGACAACACTGATTTAAACTATAGTGCAATATGCTATTTATTCAGGGAAGATCATATTGATTTAAAAAGAGTTATGAGAATAATATATGATGATGATGATGATGATGATATGACGTTTTTTCAGGAGGAAAATGTTAAGTAAAAGACTTATAGTAATAATATTTTATAGCGGAAACATATTCAGAATATAGTGAAACATGCTGCTTTTTCAAGAATAAATATGTATTTAATTCATAAAACAATCTAAAAGAGTTCAAATACAGCAGTGCAGCATGAATAGATCCGTCTGTAACATTAGGACGCTGCACGACGGAGTTGAGGATTATCGAAAGCTTAGTCAGACAGGCAATGGTCAAACAGGAGCAATCATTAGCATGAGGGTCATCCAGAGAGCAGTCGTGGTCACAGGCGAAGAGGCGGCAAACAGCCTAAACAAGAAGCAAGGCAAGGAGCAAAAGGCACGGCAAGACTAGACGAGGATAACGCTTCGTAATGTTAGAGGTGAACAAGACTCAGCAAAGAGTGTTTGTGAATGAGGTGTGTTTATAGTCCTAGTAATCAGTCTGGGATGAGCTTCCAGCTGTGTGTGTGTGCAATCAGGGAGAGAACTGGAACTGGTGTGTGTGTGGGGTGCATGATGGGATTTGTAGTTCATATCAGTGTCAGATTTGTAGTCCGGGTGCATGTGTTCCAGTGATCTGCATGGCCTAGACTGTGGTGATATTGTGTGTTCATTATAAATATGTATTTCATCAGGGGAGAGGTATTGATTATTATAGTGATGTCATCTAGAACACAAGTGGACAGCAGTGGAATTGAACATTGATCTGTCAGTGTGTCCATGTGCTGCGTTCATGAGTCTTCACGAAGATCAGGGAATATCAGAGGAAGAAATGAGGGTGTGTGTCTGTGTGTCTGTGTGTGTGTGTGTGTGTGTCTGTGTGTCTGTGTGTGTGTGTGTGTGTGTGTGTGTGTGTGTGTGTCTGTGTGTGTGTGTGTGTGTGTGTGTGTGTGTGTGTGTGTGTGTGTGTGTGTGTGTGTGTGTGTGTGTGTGTGTGTGTGTGTGTGTGTGTGTGTTTGTGAATCGGAGCAATGACAAACTCATAATACACATTACCTTAGCAGGGCAGCAGCAGAGACAAGTGTATGCACACACACACACACACACACACACACACACACACACACACACACACACACACACACACACACACACACACACACACACAGTTCTGCTTTTGTATCACTCAGAGAAACTCTGCGTCAGACAGTTTGCAGTAAATGATGACAGAATGTGTGTGTGTGTGTGTGTGTGTGTGTGTGTGTGTGTGTGTGTGTGTGTGTGTGTGTTTTCTGCTCAGTTCTTCTTCTAACACTTTGTGATGTTGCAGTTATGCAGTGTTACATCATCTCACCCGTCTCTGACCTCACCTGTGTGTGTGTGTGTGTGTGTGCCTGTGTTTGTCTCTCTTTCTGTTTGCGTGTGTGTGTGTCTATGTTTGTGTCTGTGTGTGTGTTTGTGTCTCTGTGTGTGTGTGTGCGTGTCTCTCTGTGCGTGTATGTGCATTCCCGCATATGTGTGTGTATATGTGTGCATGCATGTATGTGTATCTGTCTCTGTGTGTGTGCGTATGTGTGTGCACATGTGTGTGTCTGTGTATGTTTGTGTGTGTGCTTGGGTGTGCCTGTATCTGTGTTTGAACATATGTGTGTGCTTGCATGTGTGTGTATTTGTGCATATGTGTGTGTATGTGTGTGCATGCATGTGTGTGCATGTTTGTGTTTCTTTGTGTGTGCTTATGTGTGTGTGTGTGTGTGCATGTATGTGTATTTGTGCATACAGTATGTGTGTGTATGTGTGTACATGCATGAGTGTGTGTGTGTATTTGTCTCTCTCTGAGTGTGTATGAGTGTATTCGCTTGTGTGTGTATGTGTGTGCATGCATGCATGTGTGTGTATCTGTCTCTCTGTGTGTGTATTTGTATTCACTCATGTGTGTGAATGTGTGTGCATGCATGTATGTGTATCTGTCTTTCTCTCTCTCTGTGTGTGTGTGTGTGTGTGTTTGTGTTTCTTTGTGTGTGCGCATGTGTGTGTCTGTATGTTTGTGTGTGTGGTTGGGTGTGTCTGTGTATTTGCACATATGTGTGTGCTTGCATGTGTGTGTGTGTGTGCGCGCGCACGTGTGTGTCTGTATGTTTGTGTGTGTGCTTGGGTGTGTCTGTGTATTTGCACATATGTGTGTGCTTGCATGTGTGTGTGTGTGTGCGCGCGCACGTGTGTGTCTGTATGTTTGTGTGTGTGCTTGGGTGTGTCTGTGTATTTGCACATATGTGTGTGCTTGCATGTGTGTGTGTGTGTGCGCGCGCACGTGTGTGTCTGTATGTTTGTGTGTGTGCTTGGGTGTGTCTGTGTATTTGCACATATGTGTGTGCTTGCATGTGTGTGTGTGTGTGCGCGCGCACGTGTGTGTCTGTATGTTTGTGTGTGTGCTTGGGTGTGTCTGTGTATTTGCACATATGTGTGTGCTTGTGTGTGTATCTGTCTCTGTGTGTGTGTTTGTGTTTTTTGTGTGTGTATGTTTGTGTGTGTGCTTGGGTGTGCCTGTATCTGTGTTTGAACATATGTGTGTGCTTGCATGTGTGTGTATTTGTGCATATGTGTGTGTATGTGTGTGCATGCATGTGTGTGCATGTTTGTGTTTCTTTGTGTGTGCTTATGTGTGTGTGTGTGTGTGCATGTATGTGTATTTGTGCATACAGTATGTGTGTGTATGTGTGTACATGCATGAGTGTGTGTGTGTATTTGTCTCTCTCTGAGTGTGTATGAGTGTATTCGCTTGTGTGTGTATGTGTGTGCATGCATGCATGTGTGTGTATCTGTCTCTCTGTGTGTGTATTTGTATTCACTCATGTGTGTGAATGTGTGTGCATGCATGTATGTGTATCTGTCTTTCTCTCTCTCTGTGTGTGTGTGTGTGTGTGTTTGTGTTTCTTTGTGTGTGCGCATGTGTGTGTCTGTATGTTTGTGTGTGTGGTTGGGTGTGTCTGTGTATTTGCACATATGTGTGTGCTTGCATGTGTGTGTGTGTGTGCGCGCGCACGTGTGTGTCTGTATGTTTGTGTGTGTGCTTGGGTGTGTCTGTGTATTTGCACATATGTGTGTGCTTGCATGTGTGTGTGTGTGTGCGCGCGCACGTGTGTGTCTGTATGTTTGTGTGTGTGCTTGGGTGTGTCTGTGTATTTGCACATATGTGTGTGCTTGCATGTGTGTGTGTGTGTGCGCGCGCACGTGTGTGTCTGTATGTTTGTGTGTGTGCTTGGGTGTGTCTGTGTATTTGCACATATGTGTGTGCTTGTGTGTGTATCTGTCTCTGTGTGTGTGTTTGTGTTTTTTGTGTGTGTATGTTTGTGTGTGCTTGGGTGTGTCTGTGTATTTGCACATATGTGTGTGCTTGCATGTGTGTGTGTGTGTTTGCGCATATGTGTGTGTATGTGTGTGCATGCATGTGCATGTTTGTGTTTCTTTGTGTGTGCTTATGTGAGTGTGCGCGCATATGTGTATCTGTGTGTGTGTTTGTGTGTGTGCATGTATGTGTATTTGTGCATACAGTATGTGTGTGTGTATGTGTGTGTACATGCATGAGTGTGTGTATTTGTCTTTCTCTGAGTGTGTATGTGCATATTTGCTCGTGTGTGTGTGTGTGTGTGTGTGTGTGTGTGTGTGTGTGTGTGTGTGTGTGTGTGTGTGTGCATGCATGCATGTGTGTGTATCTGTCTCTCTCTGTGTGTGTACGTGTATTCGCTCATGTGTGTGTATGTGTGTGCATGCAGGTGTGTATCTGTCTCTCTGTGTGTGTGTTTGTGTTTCTTTGTGTGTGCGTATGTGTGTGTGCGCGCATGTGTGTGTCTGTGCGTATGTTTGTGTGTGTGCTTGGGTGTGTCTGTGTATTTGAACAAATGTGTGTGTGGATGCATGTGTGTGTGTATTTGTCTCTGTGTATGTGTGTGTGTATTCACGCATATGTGTGTGCATGCATGTGTGTGTGTTTGTGTGTCTTTGTATGTGTGTGTGTGTGTGTGTGTGTGTGTGTGTGTGTGCATGTATGTGTATTTGTGCATACAGTGTGTGTGTGTGTGTGTATGTGTATTCACGCATATGTATGTGTATGTGTGTGCATGCATGTGTGTGTGTTTGTGTTTTTTTGTGTGTGCTTATGTATGTGTGTGTGTGTGTGTGTGTGTGTGTGTGTATTCGCTCATG
>LR812538.1:63284950-63288010 GCA_903798195.1 Danio kyathit
CTAAATGCAGTGAGCTGCTGCCATGTGATTGGCTGATAAGAAATTAGTGTTAATGAGCAGTTGGACAGGTGTACCTAATAAAGTGGCCGGTTAGTGTGTGTGTGTGTGTGTGTATGTATATATATATATATATATTTTTTTTATTTTTTATTTTTTTTAATACATTTTTTTCTTTAATTACTGCTGGCCAAAGATTAATGTGTGTGTGTGTGTGTGTGTGTGTGTGTGTGTGTGTGTGTGTGTGTGTGTGTGTGTGTGTGTGCGCGCGTGTGTATATATATATATATATGCTTGCATATATTTCAATTCTTTTTATTTATATTTAGATGTAAAATGTATGTATATGATACACGTTGTATATAAATGTAAATATCTATGTAACAAAACAGTTTTGTATAGTTTTGTTTTAATCACCTATACATAATAAATATAACACACACACACACACACACACACACACACACACACACACACACACACACACACACACACACACACACACACACACACACACATATATTATGTCAAAACAAACTTGTATTTTGGATGCGATTAATCGTGATTATCTAAAATAAAAGCATGTTTTGACATAATAAATGTGGGGGCACCCCAGCGGAATGAACCGCCAACTTATCCAGCACATGTTTTACGCAGCGAATGCCCTTTTAGCTGCAACCCAGTACTGGGAAACACCCATACACTCTCATTCACCCACATACACTACGGACAATTTAGCTTACCCAATTCCCCTATAGCACATGTGTTTGGACTGTGGGGGAAACCGGAGCACACGGAGGAAACCCACGCCAACACAGGGAGAACATGCAAACTCCACACAGAAACACCAACTGACCCAGCCGGGGCTCGAACCAGCGACCTTCTTGCTGTGAGGCAATTGTTCTACCCATTGCGCCACCGTGAAGCCCATTTTATATTTATATTTTTATAATTTTAACAACTCTGTGTTTGCTTGTGTGCATGTGTGTGTGTGTGTGTGTGTGTGTGTGTGTGAGTGCGCTTATGTCTGTATGTATGTGTGTGTGTGTATATATGTGTGCCTCTGTACCTGATCTGTGTGTTTGTGTGTGTGTGTGTGTGTGTGTGTGTGTGTGTGTGTGTGTGTGTGTGTGTGTGTACAAGTGTAGTACAACATTTAAAAAAGCACTTTATTTGCATATTTTGTGTTGCATAAAGTTTTGTTGCACAAGTGAAGTTTTAGTAATGTGTGACTGTAACACTTGAAAGTAATTGTGTGTGTGTGTGTGTGTGTGTGTGTGTGTGTGTGTGTGTGTGTGTGTGTGTGTGTGTGTGTGTGTGTTTGTGTGTGTGTGTGTGTGTGCTCAGTAAGTGTAGTGTAATGGTGTGGCGGTGTCTCCATCATTGATCGGTTAAGCCTGTATTGGCATTTCATCAGACGCAGGGGAAACGCAGGAGTGCAGGAGCTGCAATTAAGGGTCCCTGGAGCCTCAGAGACTGACAGCTCATTGGCTGCGGGCGCCGCTGTCATTACATGCTGAACTCATAATGCCACATCCATCCTGACCAATCAGATCCTGCGGCTGTAATTAGCCTGCGCTGGAGCTGTTGATGGAGCGCTCGCTGGTGACCCTCCGTCACATAAAACAGCACAACACTGAATCTGAGTGCTAAACACACACACACACACACACACACACACACACACACACACACACACACACACACACACACACACACACTAAACAGTAGTAGCAGCGGCTCTTTGCTGGTTTAGTCATGCATAACTTTTGACCATAACAGTTGATCATACTTGTTGTTTTTATTTGACATTATATTTAGAGGATATCCAGACAACACCCTAGAAACCCACCAGAACACCTTAGCAACCCAGCAGTAAACCCTAGCAACACCTTAGCAACCATCCAGAAAACTTAAACAACACCCTAGCAACCCACCATAACACCTTAGCAACACCCTAGCAACCCACAATTAAACTGTAGCAACACCCAATCAACCATTTAGAACATTTGATCAACACCCTAGCAACTCATCAGATCATCTTATCAACATCCTTGCAATCCACCAGAACACCTTAGCAACACCCTAGCAACCCATCATTAAACTGTATCAATACCATATCAACCACTCAAAACATTTTAGCAACACCCTAGCAAACCACCAGAATACCTTAGCAAGACCCTAGCAACCCAGCAGAACACCTTAGCAACACCCTAGCAAACCACAAGAATACCTTAGTAAGACCCTAGCAACCCAGCAAGACACCTTAGCAACACCCTAGCAAACCACAAGAATACCTTAGTAAGACCCTAGCAAACCACCAGAATACCTTAGCAAGACCCTAGCAACCCATCATTAAACTGTGTCAATACCATATCAACCACTCAAAACATTTTAGCAACACCCTAGCAAACCACCAGAATACCTTAGCAAGACCCTAGCAACCCAGCAGAACACCTTAGCAACACCCTAGCAAACCACCAGAATACCTTAGCAAGACCCTAGCAACCCAGCAAGACACCTTAGCAACACCCTAGCAAACCACAAGAATACCTTAGTAAGACCCTAGCAAACCACCAGAATACCTTAGCAAGACCCTAGCAACCCAGCAAGACACCTTAGCAACACCCTAGCAACCCAGCAGAATACCTTAGCAACCCAACAGAACACATCAGCAACACCCTAGCAACCCACTAAAATACCTTAGCAACACTCTAGCAACCCAGCAAAATACCTTAGCAACACCCTAGCAACCCAGCAGAACACATCAGCAACACCCTAGCAAACCACCAGAATATCTTAGCAACACTCTAGCAACCCAGCAGAATACCTTAGCAACACCTTAGCAACCAACTAGAATACTTGGAACACCCTAAGAACCAACCAGAACACCTTAGCAACCCAACAGAACTTCTTAGCAACACCCTAGCAACCCACCAAAGTACCTTAGCAACACCCTAGCAACCCAGCAGAATATCCTAGCAACACCCTAGCAAACCAACAGAATACCTTAGTAACACCCTAGCAAGCCACTAGAACACCTCAGTAACACTCTTGCGACCC
>LR812538.1:63288110-63378581 GCA_903798195.1 Danio kyathit
ACCACACACACACACATATATTATGTCAAAACAAACTTGTATTTTGGATGCGATTAATCGTGATTATCTAAAATAAAAGTATGTTTTGACATAATAAATGTGGGGGCACCCCAACGGAATGAACCGCCAACTTATCCAGCACATGTTTTACGCAGCGAATGCCCTTTTAGCTGCAACCCAGTACTGGGAAACACCCATACACTCTCATTCACCCACATACACTACGGACAATTTAGCCTACCCAATTCCCCAATAGCACATGTGTTTGGACTGTGGGGGAAACCGGAGCACACGGAGGAAACCCACGCCAACACGGGGAGAACATGCAAACTCCACACAGAAACACCAACTGAACCAGCCGGGGCTCGAACCAGCGACCTTCTTGCTGTGAGGCAATTGTTCTACCCATTGCGCCACCGTGAAGCCCATTTTATATTTATATTTTTATAATTTTAACAACTCTGTGTTTGCTTGTGTGCGTGTGTGTGTGTGTGTGTGTGTGTGTGTGTGTGTGAGTGCGCTTATGTCTGTATGTATGTGTATGTGTGTGTGTGTATATATGTGTGCCTCTGTACCTGATCTGTGTTTGTGTGTGTGTGTGTGTGTGTGTGGTGTGTGTGTGTGTGTGTGTGTGTGTGTGTGTGTGTGTGTGTGTGTGTGTGTGTGTGTGTGTGTGTGTGTGTGTGTGCTCAGTAAGTGTAGTGTAATGGTGTGGCGGTGTCTCCATCATTGATCGGTTAAGCCTGTATTGGCATTTCATCAGACGCAGGGGAAACGCAGGAGTGCAGGAGCTGCAATTAAGGGTCCCTGGAGCCTCAGAGACTGACAGCTCATTGGCTGCGGGCGCCGCTGTCATTACATGCTGAACTCATAATGCCACATCCATCCTGACCAATCAGATCCTGCGGCTGTAATTAGCCTGCGCTGGAGCTGTTGATGGAGCGCTCGCTGGTGACCCTCCGTCACATACAACAGCACAACACTGAATCTGAGTGCTAAACACACACACACACACACACACACACACACACACACACACACACACACACACACACACACACACACACTAAACAGTAGTAGCAGCGGCTCTTTGCTGGTTTAGTCATGCATAACTTGACCATAACAGTTGATCATACTTGTTGTTTTTATTTGACATTATATTTAGAGGATATCCAGACAACACCCTAGAAACCCACCAGAACACCTTAGCAACCCAGCAGTAAACCCTAGCAACACCTTAGCAACCATCCAGAAAACTTAAACAACACCCTAGCAACCCACCATAACACCTTAGCAACACCCTAGCAACCCACAATTAAACTGTAGCAACACCCAATCAACCACTCAGAACATTTGATCAACACCCTAGCAACTCATCAGATCATCTTATCAACATCGTTGCAACCCACCAGAACACCTTAGCAACACCCTAGCAACCTATCATTAAACTGTATCAATACCATATCAACCACTCAAATATTTTAGCAACACCCTAGCAAACCACCAGAATACCTTAGCAAGACCCTAGCAACCCAGCAAGACACCTTAGCAACACCCTAGCAACCCAGCAGAATACCTTAGCAACACCCTAGCAACCCAGCAAAATACCTTAGCAACACCCTAGCAACCCACAGGAACAACTTAGCAACACCCTAGCAACCCAGCAGAACACATCAGCATCACCCTAGCAAACCACCAGAATATCTTAGCAACACTCTAGCAACCCAGCAGAATACCTTAGCAATCCAACAGAACACCTTAGCAACACCCTAGCAACCCACAGGAACAACTTAGCAACACCCTAGCAACCCAGCAGAACACATCAGCATCACCCTAGCAAACCACCAGAATATCTTAGCAACACTCTAGCAACCCAGCAGAACACATCAGCAACACCCTAGCAAACCACCAGAATATCTTAGCAACACTCTAGCAACCCAGCAGAATACCTTAGCAATCCAACAGAACACCTTAACAACACCCTAGCAACCCACCATAGTACCTTAGCAATACCCTAGCAACCCAGCAGAGTACCTTAGCAACACCCTGGCAAACCAACAGAATACATGAGAAAGACCCTAGCAACTCAGCAGAACACCTTAGCAACACCCTAGCAACCCAGCAGAATACCTTAGCAACACCCTAGCAACCCAGCAGAATACCTTAGTAACACCCCAGCAAACCACTAGAACACCTCAGTAACACTCTTGCGACCCACCAAAATACCTTAGCAACACGCTTGCAACCCAGCAGAATACCATAGCAACTTCCTAGCTACCCAGAAGAATACCTTAGCAACACCTTAGCAAACAAGCGGAATACCTTAGCAACACCTTTGCAACCCACAAAAATATCTTAGCAACACCCTAGCAACCCAGCAGAATACCATAGCAAAACCCTAGTAACCCAGCAGAATACCTTAGCAACATCCTAGCAAACCACAAAAATACCTTAGCAACCCAGCAGAACACCTGAGCAACACCCTTGCAACCCACCAAAATACCTAAGCAACAACCTAGCAACTCAGCAGAATACCATAGCAAGACCCTAGCAACCCAGCAGAACACCGTAGCAACACCCTAGCAACACAGCAGAATACCTTAGCAACACATAGCAAACCACCAGAATACATTAGCAAGACCCTAGCAACCCAACAGAATACCTTAGCAACACCTTAGCAACCCAGCAGAATACATTAACAACCCAACAGAACACCTTAGCGACACCCTAGCATCTCAACAGGACACATCAGCAACACCCTTGCAACCCACTAAAATATGTTAGCAACACTCTAGCAGAATACCTTAGCAACACCCTAGCAACCCAGCAGAATACCTTAGCAGCACCCTAGCAACCCACCAGAACACCATAGCATTATGGCACTTTTCTTTAAGGCATGACATATCGAGCTCCTTCAGATGTCCTGATAGATTATGCAGATGTTTAGCATAATGTCATAGTATAAATGTGTATAAGCTGCCATGATCCTCTCTGACTGTGGTGAATGATGCTGTGTGAGTAAACAGACAGTTTATGTTGAAAGGAAGCTTCAGAGGTCTGTAGTAAACTGATTCTCCTCTGGATGGGTAACAGGATTTGTTTCTGATGTCAGTCTGCAGCTCTTCTTGATTCCTCTTGAAATGCAGCTTGAAAGTATGTTTGGTTATTGTGTGAGCGAGAGCGAATGAAATCAATCCAGCAGACAAAAGGGAAATGACACTGTCATGATGTATTTCCATGTCTGCCTGGCACTTGAAACGGATGAACAGAGAACTGCCAAACGGTGCCACTTGAAGAGCAGGATAAACTGCTCCACTGCTAAAAATAGATCTTAAAGGCGAAGGGTGATGTTTTCTGGATGTTCAGATACCTCCCATTGTGTTTGTGTTTCATTTTAAGAGCCATTTTTAGTCAGTGTGCCCTCCTGATCAGGTTGTTAGGTGCAATAACGTAAACTTTGTGTATTTTAGTTTTGTATTTACTTTATTTTATATTGTTACACACAACATATTAGCATCAGCTTGACAACCACACACCTTTGCCACCCCCTGGAAATCACACAGAACACCTTAGTAACACCTGAAATAACATCCTCTTTTTGAACATGCTTTAGCAAGCATACAATGATACCTTAGCAGCACCCTGGCAACCCCCCAGAACACCTGAGTTACATCCCAGCAACCACTCTTTGCACAGCTTTAGCAAGCACCCAGGTTACATTAGCAACGCTCTGGCAATGACCTGGTACACCTTAGTAACATCTTAGTAACCAATATTTACACAACTTTAACAAGCACACAGGATACCTTAGCAACATCCTGACAACCATACAGAAAGCTTTAGCAAAACCCCGGCAACCCTCTGATCACTTTTAACAATGCCCAATGACAAATACCCAGGACAAAATATATTAGCAACACCCTGACAACCACCCAAAAAACCTTAGTAACACCCTAGCAACTACTCTTTCCACAGCTTTAGTAAGCACCCAAGACACATTAGCAACACCCTAGCAACCCAACAGAACACTTAAGCAACACCCTTGCAACCCACCAAAATACCTTAGCAACAACCTAGCAACCCAGCAGAACACCATACCAACACCCTAGCAAGCCAGCAGAATACCTTAGCAACACCCTAGCAACCCAGCAGAATACCTTACCAACACCCTAGCAACCCATCATAACACCCCAGGAACACTCTTGCAACCCACCAAACTACCTTAGTAACACCCTAACAACCCACCAGAACACCTTAGCAACACCCTAGTAAACCACCAAAATACCTTAGCAACACCCTAGCAACCATAGAGAAAGCTTTAGCATAATGTATTATTAGCTAAATATATTAGCAACACTCTGACAACCACCCAGAAAACCTAAGTAAAACCCTAGTAACTACTCTTTGTACAGCTTTAGCAAGCACCCAAGACACCTTAGCAACACCTTAACAACCTAACAGAACACCTTAGCAACACTCTAGAAAACCACCAAAATACATTAGCAACACTCTGGCAGCCATACAGAAAGCTTTAGCAGCATCCTAGCAACCCTCTGATCACTTATAACAATGCCTTGATGAATACCCAGAACAACTTGTCCATATCATAAGACCTGCATTAGCAAAAACCCAGAATACCTTAGCAACGTCTTAGCAACCACCTGAAATATATTAGCAACACCCTGGCAACCACCCAAAAAACCTTATTAACAACCTAGCAACTACTCTTTCTACAGCTTTAGCAAGCACTCAAGACACTTTAGCAACACCATGGCAAACATCCAGAACACTTCAGGAACATCCTAGCAACCATCTGAACACTTTTAACAAAGCCCTGAAAATTTGTAAAGATCAGCAAATCTTACAACCTGCATTAGCAACCACCCAGAAAACCTTAGCAACCACCCAGAACATATTAACATCAACGTGGCAACCACCCAAAAAAACGTAGCAACACCCTGGCAACCATTCAGAACATTTCAGCAACACCCTAGCAACCATCTGAACACTTTTAACAATGCCCTGACAAATTGTCAGTTTCTTAGCAGCAAGTCTTACAACCTGCATTAGCAACCACACAGAATACCTCAGCAACACCTTAGCAACCAGTTAAAATATATTAGCAACACCCTTGCAACCACCCAGAAAACCTTAGTAACACTCTACCAACTACTCTTTGTACAGCTTTAGCAAGCACTCAAGACACCTTAGCAACACACTGGCAACTATTCAGAATATTTCAGCAACATCCTAGCAACCATCTGAACACTTTTAACAATGCCCTGACAAATACCTAAGATAACTTGACGATATCCTGAGACCTGCAATAGCAAAAACCCAGAATACATTAGCAACATCTTAGCAACCACCTAAAATGCATTAGCCATGCCCTGCCAATGATCCAGAAAACCTTAGTAACAGCCTAGCAACCACTTTTTGTATAGCTTTAGCAAGCACCCAAGACACCTTAGCAACACCTTGGCAACCGTTCAAAAAACTAGCAACCAATTAGAACATTTCAGCAACATCCTAGCAACCATCTGAACACTTTTAGCAATGCCCTGACAAATTGTCAGTATCTTAGCAGCAAGTCTTACAACCTGCATTAACAACCATTCAGAATACCTTAGCAATACCTTAGCAACCACTCAGAATATATTAGCAAAGCACTGACACTGACCACCCAGAAAACCTTGGTAATGCCCTAGCAACCATTTTTTGTAAAGCTCTAGCAAGCACCCTAAACATCTTAGCAGCAACCTGGCAACCATTCAGAACACTTCATCAACATTATAGCAACCACTTAGAAAACCATAGCAACACCCAATCATAGATTTCCTGTTCAGCCATTTTTAATTCAGCACTACAGTGTGTTGATGTGTAACTACATCATAGCTGTGCTGGAAAACACACCTAATAGTTTAACGTTATGTTTCAGTGTGTAATGGTGTGTTCAGATGATTGTGTTGTGAAGGTAAGGAAAGGTTCTGGGGGCTTTTGCTAATTTAGCATTAGTTCTTATCTATTATACTTGTTTTGTGGTAATGCAAAAGGTGCCAGATCTACTGGGAAGCCTGTAGTTACTTCTCTTACTGTGCATCAACATGGAGCCTTGTAGACTGAATGCATGACATCTTCAGAGTGGGCCTCTTAAGGGCTGGTTAATGAAGATGATTGAATACGGCACACGATGAGCGATCTTCTACTAATTAGCAGAGTTAATTGGTCAGGATGGAGTGATGAAGAGGGCATGTGGGAGTCTCGTTGGGAGCATCTCTGCTGTCGATACGCCTCAGCTGACTCAGACTCTGACGGATCTACAGACACATCGATTTACACATCAAAATCAGGAGCGCCTGAAAGCGTCACGGGGTGAAACACAACACACACTTCTGTTTCGTGGAAGATGAACATTGGAAACAGTTTTAATTACAGCATAAATATTAAGAGAGAGTGTTTTTATGTTTGATTTATTTCATTAATGTTACCCAGAATGCATAAGCAGCACAATATCAGCAACTTTGAACACCAAAGCAACTCTCTAACAACCAGCACTGCCTTAGCAATCACCCAGAATACCTTAGCAATACCCTGGAACACCTAAGTAACACCTTAGCAACCACTCTTTCCACAGCTTTTGCAAGCACCCTGAAAATACCTTAGTAACACACTTGGCAACCACCTGAAACGCCTAAATAACACCCTAGCAACCACTCTTTGCTCAGCTTTTGGCAGCACCCAAAATATGTTAAAAACATCCTGGTAACCACCTGAAACACCTAAGTAACTCCCATAGCAACCACTCTTTGCACAGCTTTTACAATCACCCAAAAAATCATTTGTAACACCTTGGCAACCACCCGGAACACCTTAGTAACACCCTAACAATATCTCTTTTCACAGCTTTAGAAATCCCCCCAAAATATATTTGTCACACCCTGGCAACCACCTGGAACACCTAAGTAACACCCTAGCAACCACTCTTTGCACAGCTTTATAAAGCACCAAGGATAGCTTAATAACACCATGGCAACCACCCTTAATACCCAAGTAACACCCTAGCAACCACTCTTCTCACAGCTATACAAAGCACCCAGGATACCTTACTATCACCCTGGCAACCACTTTGAACACCTAAGTAAAACCCTAGCAACCACTATTTGCACAGCTTTAGAAAACACCAAGGATACTCTAGTAACACCTTGGCAACCACCTGGAACACTTAAGTAACACCTTAGCAACCACTCTTTGCACAGCTGTAGCAAGCAGCCAGGATACCCTAGTAACACCTTGGCACATACCTGGAACATCAAAGTAACACCCTAGCAACCACTCTTTGCAGAGCTGTAGCAAGCACCCAGGATACCCTAGTAACACCTTGGCAACCACCTGGAACATCTAAGTAACACCCTAGCAACCACTCTTTGCACAGCTTTAGCAAGCACCCAGGATACCCTAGTAACACCTTGGCAACCACCTGGAGCATCTAAGTAACATCCTAGCAACCACTCTTTGCACAGCTTTAGAAAGCCCCCATGATACCCTAGTAACACCTTGGCAACCACTTGGAACACTTAAGTAACACCATAGCAACCACTCTTTGCACAGCTTAAGCAAGCACCAAGGATACCTTAGTAACACCTTGGCAACCACCTGGAACACTTAAGTAACACCCTAGCAACCACTATTTGCACAGCTTTAGCAAGCAGCCAGGATACCTTAGTAACACCTTGGCAACCACCTGGAACCCCTAAGTAACACCCTAGCAACCACTCTTTGCACTCTGGGCTTGTGCGTCTCTCTCTCTCTCTCTCTCTCTCTCTCTCTCTCTCTCTCTCTCTCTCTCTCTCTGTCTCTCTGTGTTTGTGTGTGTGTGTGTGTGTGGTGTGTGTGTGTGTGTGTGTGTGTGTGTGTGTGTGTGTGTGTGTGTGTGTGTGTGTGTGTGTGTGTGGTGTTTGTGTGTGTGTGTGTGTGTGTGGTGTGTGTGTGTGTGTATGTGGAGCAGCTGCAGGAAGTGTTTTCTATATTGTGTCTTTAATTGAGCCGCTTCAGTGCTGTACCTGATGGAGACATGATGGAGCTCATCAGCACACACATTGTGATACACACACACACACACACACACACACACACACACACACACACACACACACACACACACACAGTTAAATAAAGCATTCATTCACTCAATCAGAAGGTGTTGTTCATCGGCTGAATAAAGGACAAACACACAAACACCAGTAAATCAGCACAAATCACAAGCGTTTGAGAAAATCAGTGTTTCTTCAGGACTCCTCAGAGATGTAGACTTCAGATTATTTTACTTCTCTTTCTTTAGATTAATTGTAGCTGAGAGAAACGAGCTGTCAGATCACACTCCGAGAGAACAAAACATCATGTCAGGATTCAAAATGTAGATGCTGGAGTTTGATTATAATAAGATTAATAGAGCCATTACTGCTCTTATCCTTCACTTCTCATTCAGTCTTACTGGAGTGAGGTGTAAACCAAACTTTCTTTCTTGACAGGTTTTGCAGAGTGAGAGCAAGAAAGAAAGAAAATGAAACAAACGAACAAACAAAAGACTGACTGAATGAATGAATAATTGAAGAAAGAAAGAAAAAAGAAAAAGAATCAGGAAAGATAGAAATTGAAACAAAGAAACAAAAGACTGAATGATTGAATAAATGAAAGAAAGAGAAAAAGAAAGAAAGAAATTGAAACAAATGAACAAACAAAAGACTGACTGAATGAATGAATAAAGAAAGAAAGAAAGAAAGAAAGAAAGAAAGAAAGAAAGAAAGAAAGAAAGAAACAAAGAAATTGAAACAAAGAAATAAAGACTGAATGAATGAATGAAAGGGAAAAAAGGAAAAGGAAAGAAAGAAAGAAAGAAAGAAAGAAAGAAAGAAAGAAGAAATGAAAGAAAGAATGAAAGAAAGAAAGAAGAAATGAAAGAAAGAAATTGAAACAAACAAAAGACTGAATGAATGAATGAATGAATGAAGGAAGGATGGAAAGATAAAGAAAGTAAGAAGGAAGGAAAGAAAGAAAGAAATTGACAAACAAACAAACAAAAGACTGACTGACTGACTGACTGACTGAATGAATGAATGAATGAATAAAGAAAGAAAGAAAGAAAGAAAGAAAAAAGAAAGAACAAAAAAGAATGAGGAAAGAAAGAAATTGAAACAATGAAACAAAAGACTGAATGAATGAATGAATGAATGAATGAATGAATGAAAGGGAAAGAAAGAAAGAAGGAAAAAGACAGAAAGAAGAGAAAAAAAGAAAGAAAGAAAGAAAGAAAGAAATTGAAACAAAGAAACAAAGACTGAATGAATGAATGAATGAAAGGGAAAAAAAGGAAGAAGGAAAGAAAGAAAAAAGAAAGAAATTAACACAAACAAAAAATAATAAAAAAAGAAATTGACACAAACAAACAAACAAAAGACTGACTGACTGAATGAATGAATGAATAAATAAAGAAAGAAAAAGAATGAGGAAAGAAATAAATTGAAACAATGAAACAAAAGACTGAATGAATGAATGAATGAATGAATGAATGAATGAAAGGGAAAGAAAGGAAGAAGGAAAAAGAAAGGAATTGAAAAACAAAAAGAATCAATGAATGATTGAATGAATGAATGAATGAATGAATGAATGAAAGGGAAATAAAGAAAGAAAGAAACTAAGACACAAAAGATAGAATGAATGAATGAATGAATGAATGGTTGAAGGAAAGAGAAAAAAAAGGTAAAGAGGAAAGAAAGAAACTGAACCAAAAAAAAAACAAAAGACTGAATGAGTGACTGAATGAATGGAAGAAGGAAAGAAAGAAAAAAGAAAGGAAAGAGTTAAAGTAGAAGGAAAGAAATGAAGGAATGAAAAGGAAAGGTAGAAAAAGAAAGACAGAAAGAAAAATAAACGATTTGACAAAATTTAAATAAAAGAATAAATTAATGAGTGAATGAAATAATATATTTCTGTTAAATTGAATGCATGAATTTAAATTAAATTAGAATTAATTCATTCATTTAAATTAATTAAGTTAAATCGAATGAATTAAACGAATGTAAGAATGAATAATAAATGAACAATTGAAATAATTAATTAATACATTTCGATTGAATTGATTGAATGAATTTAAATTAAATTTGAATGAATAAATACGTTTACATTAACTATGAATTTAGTTTAGTTTATTTGTTTACAGGGTCAATGCACATTAATAAACATTACTGTAAAATGTGCCAGAATTAGCCAAGAATGGCTATTTTTCATCTGTAGACCCCTTACAGAACGTTAAAAAGTCACACCTAAAATAGAAGCACAGCATAATAACTAAGTACACTATTAAATATAAAATACAGTTAAAAAAGCAAAAAAACAAAAACAGATTGATGGCAGCAGAAAAGGAAAAAAAAAAAAAAAAAAAAAGCCAAAGACAAACAGTACAGATAAGTGTCAAGAATACAGTACTAATGCTGACAATGCTGATTTGCCAATAACCAATTTTTAACATGAATCTGAAAAGAACGAAAAGTAAGTGATCTTCTTATTGTTGATGGGATGGTGTTCCATTCCCTAGCGGCTTTAACTGAAAATACCGACTGGCTGAATTTACTTTTTTTGAGAGGAATAATACAGTCTCCTCTTTCACCACCTCTAGTAGTTTGGTGAGCAGTCGATCTAACTTTCACAAA
Source organism: Danio kyathit (assembly GCA_903798195.1). Taxonomy (NCBI): domain Eukaryota; kingdom Metazoa; phylum Chordata; class Actinopteri; order Cypriniformes; family Danionidae; genus Danio; species Danio kyathit. Next base: position 63,298,817 of record LR812538.1, read on the forward strand.
CTGATTTAGTGGTGAAGTCGGGTTATGTATGGTCTTATACATTAAACAAATATGTACATATTTAATTAAATTTTCCCAACTAAGCAGCTTATGTTTCTTTAATATTAAACAATGGTGAAATTGAACTGATTTCTTATCAAGAGTTTTTAAGGATTGTTTGTATAATGATTCAAGTGGCTTCAACGTAGTAATGCTAGCTTGGGACCAAGTAGTTAAACAATAAGTGATATGAGAGATAATCATGGAGTGATAATAAATTAGGGCAGCCTCGCAGGACATCTGATCACGAATAAATCTAAAATTTGCTAAACTGAATCTGACCCGGTTACATACCTTTTTAACCTGTGACTTAAACGATAGTTTTGAATCTATCAAAACACCAAGGTACTTGTACTCAGATACAACTTGTAATCTTTCCCCTGATACAAATACATCTGGTGCTTCACTTAACCTATTATTTTTAGAAAAGAACATACACACTGTTTTAGAGATGTTTAACTGTAAACAGCACTGTTCTAACCAGGCTGAAAGATGTACCAGCGATTCTGTAAGTTTGTTTGCGACTTGCAACACACTACTACTATGAATAAATATAACAGTGTCATCCGCATACATTTGTATATTATTATTATTAGGACAAATGGATGGGAGATCATTGATATATAAAGTAAAAAGTAAAGGGCCCAAAATAGATCCTTGTGGGACACCAGTGGACATACCTAATGGGGCAGATTTATAATTCTGTATATTAACACACTGTGTGCGACCAGACAGGTATGATTCTATCCATTTTAAAGTTTGAGGGGAGAAATTAAAATCTACTAATTTAGACATTAGAATTCTATGATTTACAGTATCAAAGGCCTTCCTCAAGTCAAGAAACACAGCCCCAACGACCCCCCCATTATCTAATAAAGACTTGACTTTTTCGGTGAAGTAGCAATTTGCCATCTCACTTGAGTAATTTGCTCTGAAGCCAAACTGCAATGGATCTAAAGCAAAGGAACTATTGTTTAAGTAATTTGTAATTTGTGTGGCTATCAGTTTTTCTGCAATCTTTGATACTATAGGTAATATACTGATAGGTCTGTAATTACTAGTAGAGTGTGGATCGCCACTTTTAAATATAGGCACAATGACAGATGATTTCCAAGCACTAGGAAACATCCCCTGAGAAATGGACAGATTTATAATTTTAGTGATCGGCTTTACTAAAGACTTACTAAGCTGTTTTAAAATTATCACATCCATCCCAAATACATCTTTTGCTCTGGATGATTTAAGCGATGTGATTGCTCTTTTGACATCTGATTCGGATACTAACCTTAGAGAAAAAGCTTGTTCTACTGTACTTGTAATGAATGAATATATTTAAATTAAATGAGAATGAATGAATACAGTCCCAGAAGGAAACCGAACTCAGATGGTGATGCTTTGCAGGATGAGTATGAAGACCAGAGGATTCAGAGGGACCGGAGGAGTTATGGAAGCCAGACACACAGATAGACGAACTCGACGACCACCAGAGGAGAGACCAGGAGAAACCACACTATGGAGAGACGCAGACACTGAAGATCATAGGAAACAAGAGAGGTAAGTAAACATGGACTAGATATAGACACTGACCATGAGGAGAGTGCAGTCCTTCTAGTATGCAATGAGGCCGGACACTGAGTGATGGATGGTGAGGGACTTCATGATGCTGGCGTGATGAAGGGGAATGACGTGCAGCTGTGGAGCTGATTAGTATGGAGGTGACTGTGATCGTGATGATGGTGGTGAATGAGTGAGGGGAGAACCTGGCCTGGCTGTGATCAATACATTCATTCATTTTCCTTCGGCTTAGTCACTTTATTTATCAGGGGTCGCCACAGCGGAATGAACCACCAATTATTCCAGCATATGTTTTACACAGCGGATGCCCTTCCAGCTGCAACCCAGTACCTAGAAACACCCATACACACTCATTCACACACACACTCACACACACACACACACTTATACACTACGGCCAATTTAGTTGATCAATTCCCCTATAGCGCATGTGTTTGGACTGTATGGGGAAACCGGAGCACCCGGAGGAAACCCACGCCAAACTCCACACAGACACGCCAACTGACCCAGCTGGGACTCGAACCAGCGACCTTCTTGTTGTGAGGTCCACAGTACTAATCACTGTGGTTAACACTCGCCCGTGACAAATACATTTAAATAAAATTTGAATGTATTACTACAATAATGAATACATAAATAATAAATGAATGAATTACATTTTAAATAAATTATTAAGTTAATAAATGAACGTATTAATAAAAAAATAAATGATATATAATTATTATTTATTATTATTTAAATAATGACAGTAAACGAACGAGTTTCTGACCTCTGAATCTGGGTTTTTCTCCAAGATTTATTCCCCATTTGTCCTCATTTAAGGAGTGTGTTTGACTGACAGTCTGCTGGGACTACACACACACACACACACACACACACACACACTGTAAGCTCTAGAAAGTGTGCGCTGACTGACGTGCTGTTTAATTTCTATTACTGGTTCTCCTGAAGGTGACAGTCAGATATGATACCCGCTGAAGGTGGAGCGTCTGCTGTATATTTATATATATGACACTTTCTGGAAACCATAGCAGAGCTCAGTGAAACTCATCACAGCATGAAGGGAAAGAAGCCTGAAGGGTTCAGGAGGGTTTCTGGTGCTGCGTCAAACACTGATGCTCTGCTTGGAATTATGGGATTGCATGAAATAAATATTAGATCTTTAGAGCTTATCAATGCTGTTGATAACTGCAGACGTTTAGATACAAATATGGATGTTAGTATTCATCCATTCATTGAAGTTTTATGAATGTTAAATTCATGCATTCATTTAATTTATCACTGAACATGTTTCATTCATTTAAATTAATTAGTTCATTCATTCACTCATTAATTCACTAATTAATTCATCCATTCATTTACTGTAAATGAGTTATAAATCATTCATTTATTCATTTATACATTCATTTATTTAACAGTTTATTTTAAATCTCTTCATTCATACATCCATTCATTTATTTGTTCATTCTTTAATTCATTCATCCATTCAGATTTAATTAAAATTTCATGTATTTATTTATGTATTTATTTATTCATTCATTTAAATTAGATTGATTCATTCAAATGTTATTTATTCATGTATTTTTTCATTCATTCATCCATACATTCATTTCAATTAATTATAATTCATTTATTTATTCATTTATACATTCATTCATTTATTTGTACATTCTTTAATTCATTCATTCATTTAAATGAATTACAATTCATTTATTTATTCATTTATACATTCCTTTATTTAACTACATTCATTCATTTATTTGTTCATTCTTTAATTCATTCATTCAGTCATTCAAATTGTATGTAACTTAAATGTATTAATTTATTAATTTCATTCATTCATTCGTTCGTTGATTTAAATTTCATTAATCCATTTAAATGTTATTCATGTATTTTTTCATTCATTCAATCATTCATGTATTCATTCATTTAAATGAATTATAATTCATTTATTTATTTATTCATTTATACATTCATTCACTCATTTAATAATTTATTTTTAAATCAATTCAATCATATATTCATTCATTTATTTGCCCATTCTTTAATTTATTTATTCATTAGTTCATTCACATTTTATATAATTTAAATGTATTAATTTATTAAATCATTCATTCATTCATCCATTTTTTCATTTAAGTTGTATTAATTAATTCATGTTATTTTTTCCTGTATTTTTAATTAATTCATTCATACATTCATACATGTATTTAAATGAATTATAAGTTATGTAGTTCTTCCTTTATACATTCATTAATTTAATCATTTTTTAAAATATATTCATTCATTCATTATTCAAATTTAATTGTATTATTTTATTCATCATTTATTCTTCATTCATTCATTTGTTTGTTAGTTTAAATTTCATTTTATTCATTAATTTGTTAGTTTAAATTTCATTCATTCATTCATTCATTCATTTATCTGTGTGTTGGTTTAAATTTCATTAATTGATTTGTGTGTTAGTTTGTATTGCATTCATTCATTCATTCATTCATTTGTTTGTTAGTTTAAATTTCATTCATTCATTCATTCATTCATTCATTCATTCATTCATACATTTATTTAAATGAATTATAAGTTATGTAGTTCTTCCTTTATACATTCATTAATTTAATCATTTTTTAAAATATATTCATTCATTCATTTATTCATTCAAATTTTATTTAATTGTATTATTTATCAAATTTATTCAGCATTTATTCTTCATTCATTAATTTGTTTGTTACTTTAAATTTCCTTCATTCATTCATTCATTTATCTGTGTGTTGGTTTAAATTTCATTAATTGATTTGTGTGTTAGTTTGTATTGCATTCATTCATTCATTCATTCATTCATTTGTTTGTTAGTTTAAATTTCATTCATTCATTCATTCATTCATTTATTTATTTGTGTGTTAGTTTAAGTTTTATTTATTTGTTTGTTTATTTAAATTTGATTCATTCATTTGAATGCTATTCATTCATGTATTTTCCATCCATCTATTTATCCATCCAAAGTTTATTAAACTTAAGCTTACCGAGACAAATGGATGATAAAAAAACAAATAGGTTATCATCATCGACGTTAAAAATCCTTGTGCTACTTACTAATGCATTCAAATGAACAGCCTTTATTTAAAGTATACTTTTATGCACTGTTATAAATGCCTTTTTCTGTCATTTTCTTTTTTGTATCAGTTAAACTTTTCCTTGATGAATAAAGCCGAATTACTTAAATAAAAACATCTGTGTTTAAAATAAGAACATTTCCTCTTTTTACACTCGCTTTCCTTTCATTTACAGCAAATTACCGCGACACATATGTTTGTCCGTGTCTTTAATCTGAACATAATGTGAGGCTTTTTTCAGTGAATTTAGCAGAAATGATTATAAACCCATCTGGAAGTCACAGGTTTCCTCCGAATAAAGACACTGTCACGGTTTCAGAGGCATCGCTGCGTAAAGAAACATCTGGAAAACTCTTGATGCATGTAATGCGTTATCAGAGGAGAGAGGAAGAGAGAGGAGAGAGGGAGACTAGACTCAGAAACACATCCCGCATCACTGCCTGCTGTATTAAATGAGATATTTTTATAATCTTTCATCAAAACTGAATACATTTAGTGCATTTGAGAAACCTGTCGTCATTTCATCGTGCATACAGAGATCAGAAAATAATACTACCAATAATATCACCGCTCATAATACAATCTAAATACAATTCTTTCAGAGGCTTGCAATTTATTTTCTACAAACTACTTCAGTGTGTTACTTGCAATTTCTTAGCAATTATTTGTGACATTTACTAGCTGTTTCTGTTTGAATTTTTTTGTTTTAGCTCAGATCAGTGTATTAACCCCTTAACTGTGGCCCCCACTTTTTGAACATAGACATGAAAATGACATGTTCAATTTAAATGATTGCTGATCTTCAATGCTTTGGTGCGTAGAATCAATCTTGGTCTCATTATAAAGAAGACACTGGTCGGATTGTAGGTAAAGTGAAAAAAAATACTAAAAGTAAAATAAACCTAAAGTTATGTCCCTTTAATTTTATTAAAATAGTAAAACAATACATGTACAGTTTATTACATAAAATAAATATTTTACAAAACTTGCTTTATAGCACAAATTTGACAGAAAGTCAAAGCTAAATATCTGAATAATTGATGTTATCTATTTATCAACTCTGTTATTGTCAACTCTGTTACGTCAACTCTATCCATCAAATCTGTTACCGTCAACTGTTACCGTCAACATTGTTACTGTCAACTCTGTTACCATCAACTCTGTTATCATCAACTCTGTTATCATCAACTCTGTTATCGTCAACTCTGTTATCATCAACTCTGTTATCGTCAACTCTGTTATCATCAACTCTGTTATCATCAACTCTGTTATTGTCAACTCTTGTTTTCCGTCAACTCTGTTTTACCGTCAACTCTGTTATCGTCAACTCTGTTATCGTCAACTCTGTTATCGTCAACTCTGTTATAATCAACTCTGTTATCGTCAACTCTGTTATCAACTCTGTTATTGTCAACTCTGTTATCATCAACTCTGTTATCATCAAGTCTGTTATTGTCAACTCTTGTTTTCCGTCAACTCTGTTATCATCAACTCTGTTATCGTCAACTCTGTTATCTTCAACTCTGTTATCGTCAACTCTGTTATCATCAACTCTGTTATCATCAACTCTGTTATTGTCAACTCTTGTTTTCCGTCAACTCTGTTTTACCGTCAACTCTGTTATCATCAACTCTGTTATCATCAACTCTGTATTGTCAACTCTTGTTTTCCGTCAACTCTGTTTTACCGTCAACTCTGTTATCGTCAACTCTGTTATCGTCAACTCTGTTATCGTCAACTCTGTTATCATCAACTCTGTTATCGTCAACTCTGTTATCATCAACTCTGTTATTGTCAACTCTTGTTTTCCGTCAACTCTGTTTTACCGTCAACTCTGTTATCATCAACTCTGTTATCATCAACTCTGTTATTGTCAACTCTTGTTTTCCGTCAACTCTGTTTTACCGTCAACTCTGTTATCGTCAACTCTGTTATCGTCAACTCTGTTATCGTCAACTCTGTTATCTTCAACTCTGTTATCTTCAACTCTGTTATCGTCAACTCTGTTATTGTCAACTCTTGTTTTCCGTCAACTCTGTTATCATCAACTCTGTTATCGTCAACTCTGTTATCATCAACTCTGTTATCGTCAACTCTGTTATCGTCAACTCTGTTATCTTCAACTCTGTTATTGTCAACTCTTGTTTTCCGTCAACTCTGTTATCATCAACTCTGTTATTGTCAACTCTGTTATCATCAACTCTGTTATCGTCAACTCTGTTATCTTCAACTCTGTTATCTTCAACTCTGTTATCGTCAACTCTGTTATTGTCAACTTTTGTTTTCCGTCAACTCTGTTATCATCAACTCTGTTATCGTCAACTCTGTTATCATCAACTCTGTTATCGTCAACTCTGTTATCTTCAACTCTGTTATCGTCAACTCTGTTATCTTCAACTCTGTTATCTTCAACTCTGTTATCGTCAACTCTGTTATTGTCAACTCTTGTTTTCTGTCAACTCTGTTTTACCGTCAACTCTGTTATCATCAACTCTGTTATCGTCAACTCTGTTATCGTCAACTCTGTTATCATCAACTCTGTTATTGTCAACTCTGTTATCATCAACTCTGTTATCGTCAACTCTGTTATCATCAACTCTGTTATTGTCAACTCTGTTATCATCAACTCTGTTATCGTCAACTCTGTTATCATCAACTCTGTTATCGTCAACTCTGCAATTGTCAACTCTTGTTTTCCGTCAACTCTGTTATCGTCAACTCTGTTATCATCAACTCTGTTATCGTCAACTCTGTTATCATCAACTCTGTTATCATCAACTCTGTTATCATCAACTCTGTTATCGTCAACTCTGTAATTGTCAACTCTTGTTTTCCGTCAACTCTGTTATCATCAACTCTGTTATCATCAACTCTGTTATCGTCATCTCTGTTATCTTCAACTCTGTTATCATCAACTCTGTTATCATCAACTCTGTTATCGTCAACTCTGTAATTGTCAACTCTTGTTTTCCGTCAACTCCTCTGTTATCGTCAACTCTGTTATCATCAACTCTGTTATCGTCAACTCTGTTATCATCAACTCTGTTTTACCGTCAACTCTGTTATCTTCAACTCTGTTATCGTCAACTCTGTTTTACCGTCAACTCTGTTATCGTCAACTCTGTTTTACCGTCAACTCTGTTATCGTCAACTCTGTTATCGTCAACTCTGTTTACCGTCAACTCTGTTATCTTCAACTCTGTAATCTTCAACTCTGTTATCGTCAACTCTGTTATCGTCAACTCTGTTATCGTCAACTCTGTTTTACCATCAACTCTGTTATCGTCAGCTCTGTTATCGTCAACTCTGTTATCGTCAACTCTGTTATCGTCAACTCTGTTATCTTCAACTCTGTTTTACCGTCAACTCTGTTATCGTCAACTCTGTTTTACCGTCAACTCTGTTTTACCGTCAACTCTGTTTTACCGTCAACTCTGTTATCTTCAACTCTGTTATCGTCAACTCTGTTTTACCGTCAACTCTGTTATCGTCAACTCTCTTTTACCGTCAACTCTGTTTTACCGTCAACTCTGTTATCTTCAACTCTGTTATCGTAATCTCTGTTTTACCGTCAACTCTGTTATCGTCAACTCTGTTATCGTCAACTCTGTTATCGTCAACTGTGTTTTACCGTCAACTCTGTTATCGTCAACTCTGTTATCGTCAACTCTGTTTTACCGTCAACTCTGTTTTCGTCAACTATGTTTTACCGTCAACTCTGTTATCGTCAACTCTGTTATTGTCAACTCTGTTATCGTCAACTCTGTTATCTTCAACTCTGTTACCGTCAACTCTGTTATCGTCAACTCTGTTTTACCGTCAACTCTGTTATCGTCAGCTCTGTTATCATCAACTCTGTTATTGTCAACTCTGTTATCATCAACTCTGTTATCGTCAACTCTGTTATCTTCAACTCTGTTATCTTCAACTCTGTTATCGTTAACTCTGTTATTGTCAACTCTTGTTTTCCGTCAACTCTGTTATCATCAACTCTGTTATCGTCAACTCTGTTATCATCAACTCTGTTATCGTCAACTCTGTTATCTTCAACTCTGTTATCATCAACTCTGTTATCATCAACTCTGTTATCGTCAACTCTGCAATTGTCAACTCTTGTTTTCCGTCAACTCTGTTATCGTCAACTCTGTTATCATCAACTCTGTTATCGTCAACTCTGTTATCATCAACTCTGTTATCATCAACTCTGTTATCATCAACTCTGTTATCGTCAACTCTGTAATTGTCAACTCTTGTTTTCCGTCAACTCTGTTATCATCAACTCTGTTATCATCAACTCTGTTATCGTCATCTCTGTTATCTTCAACTCTGTTATCATCAACTCTGTTATCATCAACTCTGTTATCGTCAACTCTGTAATTGTCAACTCTTGTTTTCCGTCAACTCCTCTGTTATCGTCAACTCTGTTATCATCAACTCTGTTATCGTCAACTCTGTTATCATCAACTCTGTTTACCGTCAACTCTGTTATCTTCAACTCTGTTATCGTCAACTCTGTTTTACCGTCAACTCTGTTATCGTCAACTCTGTTTTACCGTCAACTCTGTTATCGTCAACTCTGTTATCGTCAACTCTGTTTTACCGTCAACTCTGTTATCTTCAACTCTGTAATCTTCAACTCTGTTATCGTCAACTCTGTTATCGTCAACTCTGTTATCGTCAACTCTGTTTTACCATCAACTCTGTTATCGTCAGCTCTGTTATCGTCAACTCTGTTATCGTCAACTCTGTTATCGTCAACTCTGTTATCTTCAACTCTGTTTTACCGTCAACTCTGTTATCGTCAACTCTGTTTTACCGTCAACTCTGTTTTTACCGTCAACTCTGTTTTACCGTCAACTCTGTTATCTTCAACTCTGTTATCGTCAACTCTGTTTTACCGTCAACTCTGTTATCGTCAACTCTCTTTTACCGTCAACTCTGTTTTACCGTCAACTCTGTTATCTTCAACTCTGTTATCGTAATCTCTGTTTTACCGTCAACTCTGTTATCGTCAACTCTGTTATCGTCAACTCTGTTATCGTCAACTCTGTTTTACCGTCAACTCTGTTATCGTCAACTCTGTTATCGTCAACTCTGTTTTACCGTCAACTCTGTTTTCGTCAACTATGTTTTACCGTCAACTCTGTTATCGTCAACTCTGTTATTGTCAACTCTGTTATCGTCAACTCTGTTATCTTCAACTCTGTTACCGTCAACTCTGTTATCGTCAACTCTGTTTTACCGTCAACTCTGTTATCGTCAGCTCTGTTATCATCAACTCTGTTATTGTCAACTCTGTTATCATCAACTCTGTTATCGTCAACTCTGTTATCTTCAACTCTGTTATCTTCAACTCTGTTATCGTTAACTCTGTTATTGTCAACTCTTGTTTTCCGTCAACTCTGTTATCATCAACTCTGTTATCGTCAACTCTGTTATCATCAACTCTGTTATCGTCAACTCTGTTATCTTCAACTCTGTTATCGTCAACTCTGTTATCTTCAACTCTGTTATCTTCAACTCTGTTATCGTCAACTCTGTTATTGTCAACTCTTGTTTTCTGTCAACTCTGTTTTACCGTCAACTCTGTTATCATCAACTCTGTTATCGTCAACTCTGTTATCATCAACTCTGTTATTGTCAACTCTGTTATCATCAACTCTGTTATCGTCAACTCTGTTATCATCAACTCTGTTATTGTCAACTCTGTTATCATCAACTCTGTTATCGTCAACTCTGTTATCATCAACTCTGTTATCGTCAACTCTGTTATCATCAACTCTGTTATCGTCAACTCTGTAATTGTCAACTCTTGTTTTCCGTCAACTCTGTTATCGTCAACTCTGTTATCATCAACTCTGTTATCGTCAACTCTGTTATCATCAACTCTGTTATCGTCAACTCTGTTATCATCAACTCTGTTATCGTCAACACTGTAATTGTCAACTCTTGTTTTCCATCAACTCTGTTATCATCAACTCTGTTATCATCAACTCTGTTATCGTCAACTCTGTTATCATCAACTCTGTTATCGTCAACTCTGTAATTGTCAACTCTTGTTTTCCGTCAACTCTGTTATCGTCAACTCTGTTATCATCAACTCTGTTATCGTCAACTCTGTTATCGTCAACTCTGTTATCATCAACTCTGTTTTACCGTCAACTCTGTTATCGTCAACTCTGTTTTACCGTCAACTCTGTTATCGTCAACTCTGTTATCGTCAACTCTGTTTTACCGTCAACTCTGTTATCTTCAACTCTGTAATCTTCAACTCTGTTATCGTCAACTCTGTTATCGTCAACTCTGTTATCGTCAACTCTGTTTTACCATCAACTCTGTTATCGTCAGCTCTGTTATCGTCAACTCTGTTATCGTCAACTCTGTTATCGTCAACTCTGTTATCTTCAACTCTGTTTTACCGTCAACTCTGTTATTGTCAACTCTGTTATCTTCAACTCTGTTATCGTCAACTCGGTTTTACAGTCAACTCTGTTTTACCGTCAACTCTGTTATCTTCAACTCTGTTATCGTCAACTCTGTTTTACCGTCAACTCTGTTATCGTCAACTCTGTTATCGTCAACTCTGTTTTACCGTCAACTCTGTTTTCGTCAACTCTGTTTTACCGTCAACTCTGTTATCGTCAACTCTGTTATTGTCAACTCTGTTATCTTCAACTCTGTTACCGTCAACTCTGTTATCGTCAACTCTGTTTTACCGTCAACTCTGTTATCGTCAGCTCTGTTATCGTCAACTCTGTTATCGTCAACTCTGTTATCTTCAACTCTGTTATCTTCAACTCTGTTATCGTCAGCTCTGTTATCGTCAACTCTATTATCGTCAACTCTGTTTTACCGTCAACTCTGTTATCGTCAACTCTGTTATCGTCAAACTGTTATCGTCAACTCTTTTATCGTCAACACTGTTTTACCGTCAACTCTGTTATCGTCAACTCTGTTATCGTCAACTCTGTTTTACCGTCAACTCTGTTATCGTCAACTCTGTTATCGTCAACTCTGTTTTACCGTCAACTCTGTTATCGTCAACTCTGTTTTACCGTCAACTCTATTATCGTCAACTCTGTTTTACCGTCAACTCTGTTATCGTCAACTCTGTTATCGTCAACTCTGTTATCGTCAACTCTGTTTTACCGTCAACTCTATTATCGTCAACACTGTTTTACCGTCAACTCTGTTATCTTCAACTCTGTTATCTTCAACTCTGTTATCGTCAACTCTGTTATCGTCAACTCTGTTTTACCGTCAACTCTGTTATCTTCAACTCTGTTATCTTCAACTCTGTTATCGTCAACACTGTTTTACCGCCAACTCTGTTATCGTCAACTCTGTTATCGTCAACTCTGTTTTACCGTCAACTCTGTTATCTTCAACTCTGTTATCTTCAACTCTGTTATCGTCAACTCTGTTATCATCAACTCTGTTATCGTCAACTCTGTTATCTTCAACTCTGTTATCGTCAACTCTGTTATCTTCAACTCTGTTATCTTCAACTCTGTTATCGTCAACTCTGTTATTGTCAACTCTTGTTTTCTGTCAACTCTGTTTTACCGTCAACTCTGTTATCATCAACTCTGTTATCGTCAACTCTGTTATCATCAACTCTGTTATTGTCAACTCTGTTATCATCAACTCTGTTATCGTCAACTCTGTTATCATCAACTCTGTTATTGTCAACTCTGTTATCATCAACTCTGTTATCGTCAACTCTGTTATCATCAACTCTGTTATCGTCAACTCTGTTATCATCAACTCTGTTATCGTCAACTCTGTAATTCTCAACTCTTGTTTTCCGTCAACTCTGTTATCGTCAACTCTGTTATCATCAACTCTGTTATCGTCAACTCTGTTATCATCAACTCTGTTATCGTCAACTCTGTTATCATCAACTCTGTTATCGTCAACTCTGTAATTGTCAACTCTTGTTTTCCGTCAACTCTGTTATCATCAACTCTGTTATCATCAACTCTGTTATCGTCAACTCTGTTATCATCAACTCTGTTATCGTCAACTCTGTAATTGTCAACTCTTGTTTTCCGTCAACTCTGTTATCGTCAACTCTGTTATCATCAACTCTGTTATCGTCAACTCTGTTATCGTCAACTCTGTTATCATCAACTCTGTTTTACCGTCAACTCTGTTATCGTCAACTCTGTTTTACCGTCAACTCTGTTATCGTCAACTCTGTTATCGTCAACTCTGTTTTACCGTCAACTCTGTTATCTTCAACTCTGTAATCTTCAACTCTGTTATCGTCAACTCTGTTATCGTCAACTCTGTTATCGTCAACTCTGTTTTACCATCAACTCTGTTATCGTCAGCTCTGTTATCGTCAACTCTGTTATCGTCAACTCTGTTATCGTCAACTCTGTTATCTTCAACTCTGTTTTACCGTCAACTCTGTTATCGTCAACTCTGTTATCTTCAACTCTGTTATCGTCAACTCGGTTTTACCGTCAACTCTGTTTTACCGTCAACTCTGTTATCTTCAACTCTGTTATCGTCAACTCTGTTTTACCGTCAACTCTGTTATCGTCAACTCTGTTATCGTCAACTCTGTTTTACCGTCAACTCTGTTTTCGTCAACTCTGTTTTACCGTCAACTCTGTTTTCGTCAACTCTGTTATCTTCAACTCTGTTATCGTCAACTCTGTTATTGTCAACTCTGTTATCTTCAACTCTGTTACCGTCAACTCTGTTATCGTCAACTCTGTTATCGTCAGCTCTGTTATCGTCAACTCTATTATCGTCAACTCTGTTTTACCGTCAACTCTGTTATCGTCAACTCTGTTATCGTCAAACTGTTATCGTCAACTCTTTTATCGTCAACTCTGTTTTACCGTCAACTCTGTTATCGTCAACTCTGTTATCGTCAACTCTGTTTTACCGTCAACTCTGTTATCGTCAACTCTGTTTTACCGTCAACTCTATTATCGTCAACTCTGTTTTACCGTCAACTCTGTTATCGTCAACTCTGTTATCGTCAACTCTGTTATCGTCAACTCTGTTTTACCGTCAACTCTATTATCGTCAACACTGTTTTACCGTCAACTCTGTTATCTTCAACTCTGTTATCTTCAACTCTGTTATCGTCAACTCTGTTATCGTCAACTCTGTTTTACCGTCAACTCTGTTATCTTCAACTCTGTTATCTTCAACTCTGTTATCGTCAACACTGTTTTACCGCCAACTCTGTTATCGTCAACTCTGTTATCGTCAACTCTGTTTTACCGTCAACTCTGTTATCTTCAACTCTGTTATCTTCAACTCTGTTATCGTCAACTCTGTTATCATCAACTCTGTTATCGTCAACTCTGTTATCTTCAACTCTGTTATCGTCAACTCTGTTATCTTCAACTCTGTTATCTTCAACTCTGTTATCGTCAACTCTGTTATTGTCAACTCTTGTTTTCTGTCAACTCTGTTTTACCGTCAACTCTGTTATCATCAACTCTGTTATCGTCAACTCTGTTATCATCAACTCTGTTATTGTCAACTCTGTTATCATCAACTCTGTTATCGTCAACTCTGTTATCATCAACTCTGTTATTGTCAACTCTGTTATCATCAACTCTGTTATCGTCAACTCTGTTATCATCAACTCTGTTATCGTCAACTCTGTTATCATCAACTCTGTTATCGTCAACTCTGTAATTGTCAACTCTTGTTTTCCGTCAACTCTGTTATCGTCAACTCTGTTATCATCAACTCTGTTATCGTCAACTCTGTTATCATCAACTCTGTTATCGTCAACTCTGTTATCATCAACTCTGTTATCGTCAACTCTGTAATTGTCAACTCTTGTTTTCCGTCAACTCTGTTATCATCAACTCTGTTATCATCAACTCTGTTATCGTCAACTCTGTTATCATCAACTCTGTTATCGTCAACTCTGTAATTGTCAACTCTTGTTTTCCGTCAACTCTGTTATCGTCAACTCTGTTATCATCAACTCTGTTATCGTCAACTCTGTTATCGTCAACTCTGTTATCATCAACTCTGTTTTACCGTCAACTCTGTTATCGTCAACTCTGTTTTACCGTCAACTCTGTTATCGTCAACTCTGTTATCGTCAACTCTGTTTTACCGTCAACTCTGTTATCTTCAACTCTGTAATCTTCAACTCTGTTATCGTCAACTCTGTTATCGTCAACTCTGTTTTACCATCAACTCTGTTATCGTCAGCTCTGTTATCGTCAACTCTGTTATCGTCAACTCTGTTATCTTCAACTCTGTTTTACCGTCAACTCTGTTATCGTCAACTCTGTTATCTTCAACTCTGTTATCGTCAACTCGGTTTTACCGTCAACTCTGTTTTACCGTCAACTCTGTTATCTTCAACTCTGTTATCGTCAACTCTGTTTTACCGTCAACTCTGTTATCGTCAACTCTGTTTTACCGTCAACTCTGTTTTCGTCAACTCTGTTTTACCGTCAACTCTGTTATCGTCAACTCTGTTATTGTCAACTCTGTTATCTTCAACTCTGTTACCGTCAACTCTGTTATCGTCAACTCTGTTTTACCGTCAACTCTGTTATCGTCAGCTCTGTTATCGTCAACTCTGTTATCGTCAACTCTGTTATCTTCAACTCTGTTATCTTCAACTCTGTTATCGTCAGCTCTGTTATCGTCAACTCTATTATCGTCAACTCTGTTTTACCGTCAACTCTGTTATCGTCAAACTGTTATCGTCAACTCTTTTATCGTCAACACTGTTTTACCGTCAACTCTGTTATCGTCAACTCTGTTATCGTCAACTCTGTTTTACCGTCAACTCTGTTATCGTCAACTCTGTTATCGTCAACTCTGTTTTACCGTCAACTCTGTTATCGTCAACTCTGTTTTACCGTCAACTCTATTATCGTCAACTCTGTTTTACCGTCAACTCTGTTATCGTCAACTCTGTTATCGTCAACTCTGTTTTACCGTCAACTCTATTATCGTCAACACTGTTTTACCGTCAACTCTGTTATCTTCAACTCTGTTATCTTCAACTCTGTTATCGTCAACTCTGTTATCGTCAACTCTGTTTTACCGTCAACTCTGTTATCTTCAACTCTGTTATCTTCAACTCTGTTATCGTCAACACTGTTTTACCGCCAACTCTGTTATCGTCAACTCTGTTATCGTCAACTCTGTTTTACCGTCAACTCTGTTATCTTCAACTCTGTTATCTTCAACTCTGTTATCGTCAACTCTGTTATCGTCAACTCTGTTTTACCGTCAACTCTGTTATCTTCAACTCTGTTATCTTCAACTCTGTTATCGTCAACACTGTTTTACCGCCAACTCTGTTATCGTCAACTCTGTTATCGTCAACTCTGTTTTACCGTCAACTCTGTTATCGTCAACTCTGTTATCTTCAACTCTGTTATTGTCAACTCTGTTATCGTCAACTCTGTTTTACCGTCAACTCTGTTATCATCAACTCTGTTATCGTCAACTCTGTTATCGTCAACTCTGTTATCTTCAACTCTGTTATCGTCAACTCTGTTATCATCAACTCTGTTATCGTCAACTCTGTTATCTTCAACTCTGTTATCGTCAACTCTGTTTTACCGTCAACTCTGTTATCATCAACTCTGTTATCGTCAACTCTGTTATCTTCAACTCTGTTATCGTCAACTCTGTTATCTTCAACTCTGTTATCGTCAACTCTGTTATCCTCAACTCTGTTATAGTCAACTCTGCTATAGTTTAAAAAGTTAAACAATAAGTTAAACAATAAATAAAATGTTTCCTATTACATTTAAGCTTTATTTTACATTAATAATGGATTCAGTTTACTGTAAATTACATTTGTTGTATCATTCCAGTTTAAGGAAAATGAATTGAAAATGCCTGAAATATACACACAATTTTGGAATGAGTTACATTTATATTTAGAAAAACATTAATTCTAATCAGCTCAAAACTAGTGAGTGGGACTGATGTGGACTGCAATTGAAATCCTGCATATTTATTACCTCCAGAAATAAGGATAGCGATGTGGAGTGCATAAATCTGTGTGCTGTGGATCTGAATGTTCCAGAAGCTGCTTGGGCGCTGATGGATGTGTGTGTGGAGTCAGATGTGATTGTGTATTTATTAGGTGTGTGTGAATGTGCTGAGAGCAGCAGTGAGGCTGTAATGATCCAGCGCTGGATCTCTCTTGAGACTCAGCCGTCACACACACACACACACACACAGGCACACAGACTCACTACGACTGACCTCACACAAACCTGTTTGGTCAACAGCACAAGTTAAACACGGAGCACAGACAAAAATAACAAACACTACTTTCAGGACAAAATTACTGTCCGCTAGAAGGTGTTAAAAAATGTCACAAATATTTGAGGTGTGTGTCCTCATGTGTGTTTATTCTGTCTATATTCAGAACACACATTAAACTTTACACTTTTATTCTGTCTATATTCTAAACACACACACCAAACTTTACACTTTTATTCTGTCTATATTCTGAACACACACACCAAACTTTACACTTTTATTCTGTCTATATTCTGAACACACACACCAAACTTTACACTTTTATTCTGTCTATATTCTGATCACACACACCAAACTTTACACTTTTATTCTGTCTATATTCTAAACACACACACCAAACTTTACACTTTTATTCTGTCTATATTCTGATCACACACACCAAACTTTACACTTTTATTCTGATCACACACACTAAACTTTACACTTTTATTCTGTTTATATTCTGAACACACACCAAACTTTACACTTTTATTCTGTCTATATTCTGATCACACACACCAAACTTTACACTTTTATTCTGATCACACACACCAAACTTTACACTTTTATTCTGTCTATATTCTGATCACACACACACCAAACTTTACACTTTTATTCTGTCTATATTCAGAACACACACCAAACTTTACACTTTTATTCTGTCTATATTCTGATCACACACACCAAACTTTACACTTTTATTCTGTCTATATTCTGATCACACACACCAAACTTTACACTTTTATTCTGTCTATATTCTGAACACACACACCAAACTTTACACTTTTATTCTGTCTATATTCTGATCACACACACCAAACTTTACACTTTTATTCTGTCTATATTCTGAACACACACACCAAACTTTACACTTTTATTCTGTCTATATTCTGAACACACACACCAAACTTTACACTTTTATTCTGTCTATATTCTGATCACACACACCAAACTTTACACTTTTATTCTGTCTATATTCTGAACACACACACCAAACTTTACACTTTATTCTGTCTATATTCTGAACACACACACCAAACTTTACACTTTTATTCTGTCTATATTCTGATCACACACACCAAACTTTACACTTTTATTCTGTCTATATTCTGAACACACACACCAAACTTTACACTTTTATTCTGTCTATATTCTGATCACACACACCAAACTTTACACTTTTATTCTGTCTATATTCTGATCACACACACCAAACTTTACACTTTTATTCTGTCTATATTCTGAACACACACACCAAACTTTACACTTTTATTCTGTCTATATTCTTATCACACACACCAAACTTTACACTTTTATTCTATCTATATTCTGATCACACACAAACTTTACACTTTTATTCTGTCTATATTCTGATCACACACACACCAAACTTTACACTTTTATTCTGTCTATATTCTGATCACACACACCAACTTTACACTTTTATTCTGTCTATATTCTGATCACACACACCAAACTTTACACTTTTATTCTGTCTATATTCTGAACACACACACCAAACTTTACACTTTTATTCTGTCTATATTCTGAACACACACACCAAACTTTACACTTTTATTCTGTCTATATTCTCATCACACACACCAAACTTTACACTTTTATTCTGTCTATATTCTCATCACACACACCAAACTTTACACTTTTATTCTGTCTATATTCTGATCACACACACCAAACTTTACACTTTTATTCTGTATATATTCTGATCACACACACTAAACTTTACACTTTTATTCTGTCTATATTCTGAACACACACCAAACTTTACACTTTTATTCTATCTATATTCTGATCACACACAAACTTTACACTTTTATTCTGTCTATATTCTGATCACACACACCAAACTTTACACTTTTATTCTGTCTATATTCTGATCACACACACCAAACTTTACACTTTTATTCTGTCTATATTCTGATCACACACACCAAACTTTACACTTTTATTCTGTCTATATTCTGAACACACACACCAAACTTTACACTTTTATTCTGTCTATATTCTGAACACACACACCAAACTTTACACTTTTATTCTGTCTATATTCTCATCACACACACCAAACTTTACACTTTTATTCTGTCTATATTCTCATCACACACACCAAACTTTACACTTTTATTCTGTCTATATTCTGATCACACACACCAAACTTTACACTTTTATTCTGTATATATTCTGATCACACACACTAAACTTTACACTTTTATTCTGTCTATATTCTGAACACACACTAAACTTTACACTTTTATTCTGTCTATATTCTGAACACACACCAAACTTTACACTTTTATTCTGTCTATATTCTGATCACACACACCAAACTTTACACTTTTATTCTGTCTATATTCTGATCACACACACCAAACTTTACACTTTTATTCGGTCTATATTCTGAACACACACACCAAACTTTACACTTTTATTCGGTCTATATTCTGAACACACACACCAAACTTTACACTTTTATTCGGTCTATATTCTGAACACACACACCAAACTTTACACTTTTATTCTGTCTATATTCTGATCACACACACCAAACTTTACACTTTTATTCGGTCTATATTCTGATCACACACACTAAACTTTACACTTTTATTCTGTCTATATTCTGAACACACACACCAAACTTTACACTTTTATTCTGTCTATATTCTGAACACACACACCAAACTTTACACTTTTATTCTGTCTATATTCTGAACACACACCAAACTTTACACTTTTATTCTGTCTATATTCTGATCACACACACCAAACTTTACACTTTTATTCGGTCTATATTCTGATCACACTTCTGCATTTAGTAGAAACAAAGTGTTTTCTCCAGCTTGTCAGAGTCACTTTCAGTGCACTTGCTGTTTGCTAGTTTTGTTTTTTTCCTACAGAGGTTAAAAGGACAAACAACAAGAGACCATCAGCTTTACAAAGCAGTCCCCAAAGAGCAGCCCTTTACCTTCAGACGCTCTTGTACATTTACAGAGCACTTTATCTGATCCGCATCTCTTAGATCTGGGCCTTTTTCCTCAACCCTGAGACTCTTAAAGCTTGAATAATTGTGAACAGCAGCTCTAAAACTTGAGGCGTACAGTAGATAAACAGTAAGAGCAGACCTCTGGCCTTGTTTTATCAGGTCTTCCTCTCTTTTAAGCGGCGGTGATTGTATCTCAGACGCTGCATCATTAATCTTGCGCTGTAATGAGTTTCTGGACGTGTTTACTGCTGGAGAAATCAAAGAGGAATTTCCATGCAGACGCTGAACGAATGCCGACTTTACATTGCAAACTAGAGCATGTGAGGTTACATTCGTCTAGAAGATTCAGGTGTTTGGCAAAACACTGAAGTACATTACTTTTATTAGGCTGTTCTGCTTTGATTGCTTACCATTTTCAGGATGTAATTGCAAATGTAAGTAGTAATGAATTGGATTGCCTGTCTGTTGTTGAGTAAATGACTCATTTGGAGAGTATCCAGTAAATGATTCACTGATTTAATGATTTGGAGTGAATCTCCTATTAATGACCTTTTGAGTCAAATCATTTATTCAGAGCGAGTCTCCAGTTAATAAGTCACTTATTCAAAAGAACCATTCAGAGTGAGTCTCTTGTTCAGGGTTCACTGATTCAAATGTTCCATTCACAGCGAGTCTCCTGTTAATGATTCACTGATTTAAATGATTCATTTAGAGTGAGTCTACCGTTAGCAACTCAAAGAATCAAATATTCTGTTCAGAGTGAGTCTCCATTTAATGATTTACTAGGTGTGTTCGACTTCATGCAGCGCTGCGCAGATCGATCGAAATCTGTCTTAAAGCGGTGCATGCCGGTTAGAAATTTTGTCCGGATTGATGCTGCGCTGACGCCATGTGACTGTCACATGTGGCATTAAAGTACCGCGACAGCGCTCCGAGATCAGACGACTGAGTCAGCCCGCGCAGCACCTGAAGAGCGCCTGCTGGAACTGCGATGACGACACTGATGTTACACGATTGGTTGAGTTCACCGCATGACAACAACCACGTGTGTTTCGGGTTTATTACTGGACAAATTCCGATTCACAAATTTCAAAACAAACAATTCACTGTTCATACCCTCTCTATCTTGTACACATCATGCTTATTAAAAGACTACAGATATTTTACTGCAGCATCACCTTTAGTTAAATCATTTTCTTATAAAGGCTAGATTGTTTGCACACGTTTATTTTCGACCTTTTTTATACAGTACAGACTATTTACTGTCTTCAGCTCCATAAACGATTTAAATGATATATTTTAGTAAATAACCTAAATATTCACTCAAAAGAGTCTTACAGACTTATAATAAAATAATGATCATCATTGATCCTGACAGCCTAAAGGTTTCTTAACAAATAAAGAACTATTTTATTAAATAATTAATAAATAATGTTTAGGATTATAAAATCTATATTTATTTCCTGTCTAGCTGTTTATTCAGTTTTAAAGTGACACTGATGTACCTGCTCTTTCTTACTTCTGCTTAAAGTGGAGCTCACTTATGTTAGGAATGTCCTTTTGTTCAATCTTTTGGATTAAAATGCTTCTTTGAAAATGCTTTTATCATCCAAAATAATCTTCATCATTGTATAAATTAATCAAAACACCTTGTTTTGGGTTTACACAATTATCTATTGGAAAGTTTTATATCTATAAATGTAAATAAATGTAAACCCTTTTTAGCATATTAAACAAGAACTATTAGCCTAGAGTGATGTTTAAACTCCTAGAGTTTGTGTTTATTGCTTTGTATTTAATAGGTCTGTTGGTGTTTGTGTTATATTACCCTCTCGTTTCCCCTTATTTCTCTCATGCGTTTGTAATATATTTAATTCATAATTCACTTATTGTTTAAAAATGAACTATAGTTTGTAGAGACTGTGTTGTGTTTTATTTGTAAATATTTTGTTGTTATAAAAATAAAAAATGATGATGACGCCATGTGATCGGTCATCATGACTGCCGCAACTTTGAGCCCTGAAGTGTCCGGCTTGACGGCTCCGTTTTCAACTCCGCCCCCGCCTGCGCTCGGCTAATCTCGTTGTTCACTGGCTGCAGCTGTGCTTCATGTCGAACGCACCTAATGACTTAAATGATCCGTTTAGATCAAGTCCCCTATTAATAACTCACTGATTCAAATGATCCGTTCAGAGTGAGTCTTCTGTTAATGATTCAGAAATATAAATTATTTTTTTAGTGTGAGTCTCCTGTTAATAGATGCTTTCAACATGAAGCACGGCTGCAGCCGGTGATCAACGAGATTAGCCAAGCGCAGGCGGAGGCGGAGTTGAAAACGGAGCCGTCAAACCGGACACTTCGGGGTTCAAAGTTGCGGCAGTCATGATGACCGATCACATGACGGGATCATTTATTTATTTGTTTATTTTTTGCAATAACAGCAAAATATTTACAGTACAAATAAAACAGAAGACAGTCTCTACAAACTATAGTTCATTTTAAAACAATAAGTGATTTATAAATTAAATTTAAGTAGCCTATATAACAAACACATGAGAAATAAATGAAAGAGCACATAAAAAGGAAATAAATATCCACAAATAGGCCTATTAAACAAAACAATAAGCACAAATTCTTGGAGTTTAAGCATCAGTCTTTGGGCTATAGATGTTGAATGGTGTGTCAATACTGCTCCAGAGCTTGTTTGAGTATGCTAAAAAGGATTTACATTTATAGATATAAAACTTTCCAATATATATTAATGTAAAACCAAAAACAAGGTGTTTTGATGAAGTCTTAAACAATGATTAAGATTATTTTGGATAATAAAAACATTTTTTAAAAAGCACTTTAATCCATAGAGATTAAACAAAAGGACAATAACTATATAGAAAATACCCAGAAAGAGCAGCTACATCAGTGACACTTTTAACATTTCTGCATTAATGGCTTAACAGGAAATAAAATATTTTATAATCATATATGTTTATATTTATTAAAATATTTTTTACTTAATTTGAGAAATCTTCATAGGGGTGTGTCAGGATCAATGATGATAATTATTTTATTTTAAGTCTGTAAGACTTATTTGAGTTAATATTAAGGTTATTTACTAAAATATATAATTTAAATTGTTCATGGAGCTGAATACAGTAGTCTGTATAAAAAAGGCCGAATAAACCTGTGCAAACAATCAGACATTATGAACAGATTATATAACAAAAGATGATGCTGCAGTAAAATATCTGTAGTCTTTTAATAAGCATGATGTGTACAAGATAGAGAGGGTATGAACAGTGAATTGTTTGTTTTGAAATTTGTGAATCGGAATTTGTCCAGTAATAAACCTGAAACACACGTGGTTGTTGTCATGCGGTGAACTCGGCCAATCGTGTAACATCAGTGTCGTCATCAGAGCTCGTGCAGATGCTCTTCAGGTGCTGCGCGGGCTGAGTCAGTCGTCTGATCTCGGAGCGCTGTCGCGGTACTTTAATGCCACATGTGACAGTCACGTGGCATCAGCGCAGCATCAATCCGGCCAGAATTTCTAACCAGCATGCACTGCTTTAAGACAGATTTCGATTGATCAGCGCAGCACTGCATGAAGTCGAACGCACCTAATGATTCACTGAATCAAATGAATAATTCAGATGACTCACTAATTGAAATGATCCAGTGTAAATTAAACATGGTAAACTTGACTAAGTTCATTCATTCATTCATTTTCTTTTCGGCTTAGTCCCTTTATTAATCTGGGGTCACCACAGCGGAATGAACCGCCAACTTATCCAGCATATGTTTTATACAGCGCATGCCCTTCCAGCTGCAACCCATCACTGGGAAACACCCATACACACTCATACACACACATACACTACAGACAATTTTAGCCTACCCAATTCCCCTATATCGCATGTCTTTGGACTTGTGGGGGAAACCGGAGCACCCGGAGGAAACCCACGCCAACACAGGGAGAACATGCAAACTCCACACAGAAACGCCAACTGACCCAGCAGAGGCTCGAACCAGCGACCTTCTTGCTGTGAGGCGACAGCACTACCTACTGCGCCACTGCGTCGCCCTTGACCAAGTTCAATTAAATGCAAATCAATAAAAAATATAATAAAAACAACCACAACTAACTTCCTAGTTCCTTGCCGTATTGAAAATGATATTGAATCATTATTGCAAAATTCTAATCAGCCAATCACATGGCAGCAACTCACCATTTAGGCATGTAGACATGGTCAAGACGATCTGCTGCAGGTCAAAGCGAGCATCAGAATGGGGAAGAAAGGGGATTTAAGTGACTTTGAACGTGGCATGGTTGTTGCTGCCAGACCGGCTGCTCTGAGTATTTCAGAAACTGCTGATCTACTGGGATTTTCACGCACAACCATCTCTAGGGTTTACAGAGAATGGTCCGACAAAGAGGAAATATCCAGTGAGCGGCAGTTCTGTGGGCGCAAATGCCTTGTTCATCCCAGAGGTCAGAGGAGAATGGCCAGACTGGTTCCAGCTGATAGAAAGGCAACAGTAACTCAAATAAGCACTCGTTACAACCGAGGTCTGCAGAAGAGCATCTCTGAACACACAACACGTCCAACCTTGAGGCGGATGGGCTACAGCAGCAGAAGACCACACCGGGTGCCACTCCTGTCAGCTAAGAACAGGAAACTGAGGCTACAATTCACACAGGCTCACCAAAACTGGACAAGAGAAGATTGGAGAAACGTTGCCTGGTCTGATGAGTCTCCATTTCTGCTGCCACATTCGGATGGTCGGGTCACAATTTGGCCTCAACAACATGAAAGCATGGATCATCCTGCCTTGTATCAGCGGTTCAGGCTGGTGGTGGTGGTGTAATGGTGTGGGGGAGATTTTCTTGGCACACTTTGGGTTCATTAGTACCAATTGAGCATGGTGTCAACGCCACAGCCTACCTGAGTATTGTTGCTGACCATGTCCATCCCTTTATGACCACAGTGTCTCCATCTTCTGATGGCTACTTCCAGCAGGATAACGCACCATGTCATAAAGCGCCAATCATCTCAGACTGGTTTCTTGAACATGACAATGAGTTCACTGTACTCAAATGGCCTCCACAGTCACCAGCTCTCAATCCAATAGAGCACCTTTGGGATGTGGATTGGCATCATGGATGTGCAGCCGACAAATCTGCAGCAACTGTGTGATGCTATCATGACAATATGGAGCAAAATCTCTGAGGAATATGTCCAGTAGCTTGTTGAATCTCTGCCACCAAGGATTAAGGCAGTTCTGAAGGCAAAAAGGGGAAAAACCCAGAACTAGTAAGGTGTACCTAATAAAGTGGCCAGTGAGAGTATGTATAAATACTAATACTAATAATAATTCACATCACATTTAATCACTCTCTATTATTATTATTATTATTATTTTATTTTATTTTTTTATTATTAATTATTTTTAGCAGTGCAGCAACTTAAAGAAGTCTGCAGTGTGAGTGAGTTAAACGTGACACACACATCAGCTGCTTTATAGACACTAAAAACACACGCTAAATATGTTCAAAGGGATAAATCTCATTGTAAAGTAACACACCGGCTGAGCTCCTGTAAGACGTGTGTGTGTGTGTGTGTGTGTCAGGCATTAGCGTTGAGCGTGTTTGACTTCACTAATCACATGTTACACACCGCGCCGTCGCTGTAATTGGCTTACTAATAAAGCAGCAGCGTAAAGTTTCGGTTCGCGTATGTTCAAAGGTGCGTAGCGGTGAGGTTATTAAACATGATTCATGCGTGTCTTTCTGCGGATATGAAAGATCAAAGTGTGTTCTTGATGAGCTCCACTTTCAGGATGTGCGATTAACACCAGGACGTGCGCATTTACACACACACACACACACACACACACACACACACACACACACACACACACACACACACACACACACACACACACACACACACACACACACACACACACACACACAGAGCTGGGGAGTCATGGATTATATGCAGTGTTAGAGAAAGTTACTTCTGAAAGTAATGCATTACTATATTGAGTTACTCCCCAGGAAAGTAACTAGTTGAGATACTTAGTTACTTTTTATGATAAGTTATGCATTACGATACTTTTGTGTTACTTTTGGATTACTTTTCTTACCTGGCTTGATCTTTTTCAGAACTTGCAGTGTTTTTTCCTCTTTTTATTTAAATAGAGGAGCTCTTCAATGAACAACACACTCCATAATCTTTATTTCCCTTTAAAAAAACACACATCAAAGTATAATAATGTAGGATAATTATAGTTATCTTCTGAGAGCTTCCTGACGGTTATACATGCTGTATGTAGAGATTAACATTAAACAAGATTAAATTTTGTCCGGATTGATGCTGCGCTGACGCCATGTGACCGTCACATGTGGCATTAAAGTACCGCAACAGCACTCCGAGATCAGACGACTGAGTCAGCCCGCGCAGCACCTGAAGAGCGCCTGCTGGAACTGTAATGACGACACTGATGTTACACGATTGGTTGAGTTCACCGCATGACAACAACCACGTGTGTTTTGGGTTTATTACTGGACAAATTCCGATTCACAAATTTCAAAACAAACAATTCACTGTTCATACCCTCTCTATCTTGTACACATCATGCTTATTAAAAGACTACAGATATTTTACTGCAGCATCACCTTTAGTTAAATCATTTGCTTATAAAGGCTAGATTGTTTGATCAGGTTTATTCTGCCTTTTTTATACAGACTACTGTATTCAGCTCCATGAACAGTTTAAATGATATATTTTAGCAAATAACCTGAATATTAACTCAAATAATTCTTACAGACTTGTAATAAAATAATTATCATCATTGATCCTGACACACCCCTATGAAGATTTCTTAACAAATTAAGTAAAAAATATTTTATTAAATATAAAAATATATGATTATAAAATATTTTATTTCCTCTTAAGCCGTTTATGTAGAAATGTTAAAGTGTCATTGATGTAGCTGCTCTTTCTGGGTATTTTCTATTTAGTGTAGCTCATTTATTGTGCTCCTTTTGTTCAATCTCTATGGATTAAAGTGCTTTTTAAAAAATGTTTTTATTATCCAAGATAATCTTAATCATTGTTTAAGACTTAATCAAAACACCTTGTTTTTGGTTTTACATTAATGTATATTGGAAAGTTTTATATCTATAAATGTAAATAAATGTAAACCCTTTTTAGCATACTCAAACAAGCACTGGAGCAGTATTGACACACCATTCAACATCTATAGCCCAAAGACTGATGCTTAAACTCCAAGAATTTGTGCTTATTGTTTTGTTTAATCGGCCTATTTGTGGATATTTATTTCCTTTTTATGTGCTCTCTCGTTTTCCCTTTATTTCTCATGCGTTTGTTATAAAGGCTACTTAAATTTAATTCATAATTCCCTTGTTTAAAAATGAACTATAGTTTGTAGAGACTGTATTCTGTTTTATTTGTACTGTAAATCTTTTGTTGTTATTGCAATAAATAAACAAATAAATAAATGATCCCGCCATGTGATCGGTCATCATGACTGCCGCAACTTCGAGCCCCGAAGTGTCCCGCCTGCGCACGGCTAATCTCGTTGATCACCGGCTGCAGCTGTGCTTCATGTCGAACACACCTAATGAGTCACTGATTCAAATGATTCTGTCAGTGCAAGTCTCCTGTCAGCGACTCACTGATTGAAATGATTCAGTCAGAGTGAGCCTCTTGTTAACAACTCACTGAATCAAAAGGTCCACTCAGAGCAGGTCTCCAGTTAATGACTCACTGATGCAAAAGATCCACTCAGAGCGAGTCTCCAGTTACTAGGTGCGTTCGACTTCATGCGGTGCTGCGCTGATCAATCGAAATCTGTCTTAAAGCGGTGCATGCTGGTTAGAAATTTTGTCCGGATTGATGCAGCGCTGACGCCATGTGACTGTCACATGTGGCATTAAAGTACCGCAACAGCACTCCGAGATCAGACGATTGAGTCAGCCTGCGCAGCACCTGAAGAGCGCCTGCTGGAACTGTAATGACGACACTGATGTTACACGATTGGCCGAGTTCACCGCATGACAACAACCACGTGTGTTTCAGGTTTATTACTGGACAAATTCCGATTCACAAATTTCAAAACAAACAATTCACTGTTCATACCCTCTCTATCTTGTACACATCATGCTTATTAAAAGACTACAGATGTTTTACTGCAGCATCATCTTTTGTTAAATCATTTGTCTAGATTGTTTGATCAGGTTTATTCGGCCTGATGCTTAACATCCAAGAATTTGTGCTTATTGTTTTGTTTAATAGGCCTATTTGTGGATATTTATTTCCTTATTATGTGCTCTCTAAGGCTCAGACACACTCTCGCTCTTCAACACTAGATTAAAGACTTATCTTTTTAGCAAAGCATACACTCAGTGCAGTACATAGCAGTATGACGCATGATGTGCCCCACACATGATTTTGGTTCTCGTTTATATACACTATGAACAGCAGCTACGCTAATTATTCTCCTTATTCTGTATTTCCACCTGGGGGTACTCATCTCGAGGCCCTCAGACTATGCAGTGCCACTGACGCGATCCGAGACCAGCGATGAGATGATCCCAAGGTTTTCTGGACCAGGCCGTATCCTGAGCAGCTGCTGTGGTGGTCATCGTGGAGTGAGAGCATGAGACTGACTCCTGTGATGCTCCAAGGACAGACGAGTCTTCGCTGAGGTCCAGCTTCCTGCGCCTAGACTGCAGCTCTGCACAAGACGTTTGGCCATAGGGGAAATGGTCGTGCCCAACTGAGCCTGGTTTCTCTCCAGGTTTTTTTAAATCTTCGCTTTCGCCAATTGGTGAAGTTTTTTTTCCTCGCCGCTGTCGCCACTGGCTTGCATGGTTCGGGATCTGTAGAGCTGCGCATCGATGGATTTGCTCTTCAGTGTTTGGACTCTCAGTAGTGATTATTAAACCACACTGAACTGAGCTAAACTGAACTGAACTTAATCTCTGAAAACTGAACTGACACTGTTTACATTCACTATAATCTTCCATGTGAAGCTGCTTTGACACAATCTACATTGTATAAGCGCTATACAAATAAAGATGAATTGAATTGAATTGAATTTTTTCGCTTCCCCTTATTTCTCATGCGTTTGTTATAAAGGCTGCTTT
Organism: Danio kyathit; assembly: GCA_903798195.1. Classification (NCBI taxonomy): domain Eukaryota; kingdom Metazoa; phylum Chordata; class Actinopteri; order Cypriniformes; family Danionidae; genus Danio; species Danio kyathit. The sequence goes on from LR812538.1 coordinate 63,327,984, forward strand.
TAATTCATAATTCTCTTGTTTAAAATGAACTATAGTTTGTGTTCTGTTTTATGTGTACTGTAAATCTTTTGTTGTTATTGCAATAAATAAACAAATAAATAGGGGGTGGGACGGGGGGGGGGGGGGGGGGGGGGGGGTAGTTGAAGCGATCACAAACTAAGAGAGGGGGGGTGGTGGGTAGGGTGTGGATGACGATGGGCCCCCCCACAGTGAGTGCCCTGCGGGCCCATCTGCTACGCCACCGGTGATCGGTCATCATGCAGCAACTTTGAGCAGCAACTTTGAGCCCTGAAGTGTCCGGCTTGACGGCTCCGTTTTCAACTCCGCCCCCGCCTGCGCTCAGCTAATCTCATTGATTGCCGGCTGTAGCCGTGCTTCATGTCGAACGCACCTATTGACACACTGCTTCAAATGATTCACACAGACCAAGTCTACAGTTAACGATTCACTGATTCAAATGATTCAATCAGAGTGAGTCTTCAGTTAAAAGTAATCTAAATGTAATCCAAAAGTAGTCTGATTACGTGACCATACATGTGAAATCAAACGGATTATACTACAGACTATAAATGGTGTAATTGAATTTGCAACCAGTAACTGATTACAGTAATTTAATCCGCCAGATCAAGACTGCGCGTGTGAATAACCGAATGAAAGTGTGAAGAGTTTCCAAATATGCTCAGCAAAGAAAAAGCCAAACAACAAAGACTCCATTGGAGACAAATGAGGATCATGGGAAGCGGCGTTTCAGTGTCTCTGATCTGCATGAAATGATTTTCTGAGTGCTCGTCCTCATGCATTCCTATTCAGAGCGGCAGCAAAATTGAGTCAAACATCAAGGAAAAAAGAGAAAAGCGAAGGCTCTTAAAGCGAGGATGAAAAAGAGAGACTTATTCAAGCTGATTTCAGGCCGTGCGAAACAGGAGGGCAATTTTCTCTCCTCCATAAACATGCGTAATAAACCGCTTCTCTTCAGGAGAGCTTTTGCAGGCGATTCAGAGCATAAAAACACACAATCTCCAGGCTCAGGTGAGAAGTGCTCGTACTGTTGCGGTTATAATAGGTAAGAAGTCTGTCTGAAGACGTTTATTCCAGAGACTGTGATGCTTTTAGGAGCCGTCACTGCTACTTTAGCTGTGTAAATATGGTTTCGTTTTCCAAACGTCAGTCATGCGTCAGGAAAATGCTGCGCTTGTTTAATGTGACGTGACGGATGGAGGAAACAGTAGATGGTAAATGCAGTTTTGGTGTTTCCATTAGATCTGCGTGAGCTTATAGATGATGAACGTCAGCATGAAGACTGCTTAAAGTCAAGTGCTGGAGAAGCCAAGCAAACAAACACACTGAGCCGCAGGCAGGAAACGAGGACAAACACGACTTAACTTGATCCACAGAACCAGAGGAGGGCAGAATTATAGGTTTGGCAGAAGAGAACGAGCCAGTGTTAGCATTGTGTTGAGTTTATGATGAATCCTAGGAGCGTTTGATTCAAAACGCTGACAAACTAATGCAGAGTACTTCTGCTCGGTGGATTATTCGTTCATTATTGGAGAACGTCTTATTTGGGAAAGTTTGACTTCACTATATTAATGCTTTACTCTGTTACGTTACATGTTTAGCATTATTATGACTGATTCATTCATTTGTGAATTGTTAATTAAAGGCAAGTATTCAGTTAATGATTCACTGATTCAAATGATCTATCAGAGAGAGACTCCAGTTAATGATTCACTGATTCAAATGATCTATCAGAGCGAGACTCTAGTTAATGATTCACTGATTCAAATGATCTATCAGAGCGAGACTCCAGTTAATGATTCACTGATTCAAATGATTTATCAGAGCGAGACTCCAGTTAATGATTCACTGATTCATATGATTTATCAGAGCGAGACTCCAGTTAATGATTCACTGATTCATATGATTTATCAGAGCGAGACTCCAGTTAATGATTCACTGATTCAAATGATTTATCAGAGCGAGACTCCAGTTACTAGGTGCGTTCGACATTAAGCACAGCTGCAGCCGGTGATCAACGAGATTAGCCGTGCGCAGGCGGGGGCGGAGTTGAAAACGGAGCTGTCAAGCCGGACACTTCGGAGCTCGAAGTTGCTGCTGTCATGATGACCGATCACATGGCGGGATCATTTATTTATTTATTGCAATAACAACAAAAGGTTTACAGTACACATAAAACAGAATACAGTCTCTACAAACTATAATTAATTTTTAAACAAGGGAATTATGAATTAAATTTAAGTAGCCTATATAACAAACGCATGAGAAATAAAGGGAAAACAAGAGAGGACATAAAAAGGAAATAAATATCCACAAATAGGCCTATTAAACAAAACAATAAGCCAAATTCTTGGAGTTTAAGCATCAGTCTTTGGGCTACTAGATGTTGAATGGTGTGTCAATACTGCTCCAGTGCTTGTTTGAATATGCTAAAAAGGGTTTACATTTATTTACATTTATAGATATAGAACTTTCCTATATATTAATGTAAAACCCAAAACAAGGTGTTTTGATTAAGTCTTAAACAATGATTATTTTGGATAATAAAAGCATTTTTTAAAAAGCACTTTAATCCATAGAGATTGAACAAAAGGAGCACAATAAATGAGCTACAAGTAATAGAAAATACCCAGAAAGAGCAGGTACATCAATGACACTTTAACATTTCTGCATAAATGGCTTAACAGGAAATAAAATATTTTATAATCATGTATTTTTATATTTATTAAATTATTTTTTACTTAATTTGTTAAGAAATCTTTATAGGGGTGTCAGGATCAGTGATGATAATTATTATATTATAAGTCTGTAAGATTTATTTGAGTTAATATTTGGTCATTCACTAAATCTAGACATTATGAACAAATTATTTAACATAAGATGATACTGCAGTAAAATATTTGTAGTCTTTTAATAAGCATACAAGCATTACAAGATAGAGAGGGTGTGAACATTTTATTGTTTGTTTTGAAATTTGTGAATCGGAATTTGTCCAGTAATAAACCTGAAACACACGTGGGTGTTGTCATGCTGTGAACTCGGCCAATCGTGTAACATCAGTGTCGTCATTACAGTTCCAGCAGGCGCTCTTCTGGTGCTGCGCGGGCTGAGTCAGTCGTCTGATCTCGGAGCGCTGTCGCGGTACTTTGATGCCACATGTGACAGTCACATGGCGTCAGCGCAGCGTCAATCCGGCCAAAATTTCTAACCGGCATGCACCGCTTTAAGACAGATTTCGATCGGTCTGCGCAGCGCTGCATGAAGAAATATCTTTTGTTAAATCATTTGCTTATAAAGGCTAGATTGTTTGCACAGGTTTATTTTCGACCTTTTTTATACAGTACAGACTATTTACTGTCTTCAGCTCCATAAACGATTTAAATGATATATTTTAGTAAATAACCTGAATATTAACTCAAAAGAGTCTCACAGACTTATAATAAAATAATGATCATCATTGATCCTGACACCCTAAAGGTTTCTTAACAAATAAAGAACTATTTTATTAAATAATTAATAAATAATGTTTAGGATTATAAAATCTATGTTTTATTTCCTGTCTAGCTGTTTATTCAGTTTTAAAGTGACACTGATGTACCTGCTCTTTCTTACTTCTGCTTAAAGTGGAGCTCACTTATGTTAGGAATGTCCTTTTGTTCAATCTTTTTGGATTAAAATGCTTCTTTGAAAATGCTTTTATCATCCAAAATAATCTTAATCATTGTATAAATTAATCAAAACACCTTGTTTGGGTTTTACACAATTATCTATTGGAAAGTTTTATATCTATAAATGTAAATAAATGTAAACCCTTTTTAGCATATTAAACAAGAACTATTAGCCTAGAGTGATGTTTAAACTCCTAGAGTTTGTGTTTATTGCTTTGTATTTAATAGGCCTGTTGGTTTTTGTGTTTATATTAGCCTCTCGTTTCCCCTTATTTCTCTCATGCGTTTGTAATATATTTAATTCATAAATCACTTATTGTTTAAAAGAGAACTATAGTTTGTAGAGACTGTATTGTGTTTTATTTGTAAATATTTTGTAAAATAAAAAATAAAAAATGATGATGACGCCATGTGATCGCTCATCATGACAGCAGCAACTTTGAACCCCGAAGTGTCCGGCTTGACGGCTCCGTTTTCAACTCCGCCCCCGCCTGCGCTCGGCTAATCTCGTTGATCACCGGCTGCAGCTGTGCTTCATGTCGAACGCACCTAGATGCTGCATCCCAATTCGCATACTTATACTACGACCTAAAAGTATGTACTTTTGTTGTGGAGGAAAAATATCTACTTTTGAGTGTGTAACAGAAAAGTATGCAAGCTTTGGGACATACTACTTCCTCGTTACACAGATCGTTGTGTTGCTTAGTTAAGAGCCCTGTCAATCATCCACATTTCTGTCATATTTAATTTCCTACCTTATTGGAGAAGCAGCAGCAGGATAATCTCCCATTCACGAGTCTTTCATGCAGAGAAATCTCCTCAGGTGTTTGGATAATTCTGCATTCAGATGGTAATGTCCAAACACGTCTTTATATAAGTTCAGTATTGTTGTTGCAGATGAAATATAACACAGACAACACTATTTAAATATTCTCCAGTGGGCTAGATATTAACTAACAGTCATACAAACATCTTTACCGAAGCCTCTCTGCTTGACGGTTGGTCTCGCGCGTCCATCGTGTTTGTAGTTTGTTTACACTTTTCACCCGCGTTTTGTAGTTCTAATCAAATTCACGTCCAACGCGCAATGTACTGTGGGCAATATCAGCGGTCAGTAGCGATGCGCGGATCAGCTCAAATGTCACCCGAATCCGCTCCTTCATTCTAATCATCCACCCGCCACCCGCCCGCACAGATTATTTTATCTGATATATTTATCCGCACCCGACCCGCACCCGATCGCCACTTTAATAATTGTAATTCTTTGTTTTAAGCATGATAGGTGTAACTTTTTCCGCAATGTCCGGCGGCAGAGTAACAGCTCGTTAATTCATGCTCGAGCAAATGATGAGACGGACAAAAGTACTCGATGCATGCCCTTCTTTTACCTATTTCAGTGTTTTCAGGTTCACAGTGCAAAACAGCTCCCGGGTGGAATTACTGAAGTAAACATAAAACAAAACCGGATAAAACTTTCTCCCTCTAATTCACCGCACGCACAGCACACAGCGAGAGCTCACATCACACAGCATGCGTGTCGAACTACACTACCCACAATGCCCCTCGCTATGGACTATTTCCCCTCTCCTGCGACTTAGGTCACAGTGGATCGTTCGTTATTAACAGCAGATTCAGCTTTTACATATACAGGAAAAAGAGAACAAAAACGGCGTCCCTTCAGCCTAAACAGCAGCTATGTTGTGTGTACTTGGCGCTTTTCTTAACACTGTGCAAAAACAGAATAGCATCTACTGTGCCTGGATTCGGGCGATTCCGCCTCGCCTCCAAAACACGGCTGGCTGCACTAAATGAGCGTTCGCGCGCACCGCTTGTTGCAGGAATGCACAAGCTTCTTCTTGCAAGGCGCTGCAGTCGTGTAAATAAGCGATCTTGTTTCTCCCAGAATGATAGCAGATTTCCCTCTGATGACTCCTCTAACTGAAGTTAGCACAGTACTCTTGCACTTCATCCATTATTTTGGGCGTCTCTCATCTTCACATTCTGCGAAGTCCACTCTCTGCTTTTTTGCTGGTCAACTGCTATGACCCGCTACATCCACCCGCGACCCACCCGCAATTAATCATAATGTATTTTTTTATTACCCGACCCGCCCGACCCACGGATTATCCGCAGCGCCCGCGGATTTAACCGCCATCCGCGCATCACTAGCGGTTAGAGTATGGACGCTTCTACACTTAAAATTTTGACCGGAAATAGTAAACCATCCGGGAGTTTTTGGCATACTCTTTTCAACATACTACGATTTGGGACATACTAATTCTATTTTCACATACTATTTAGGACGGATAGTATGCGGATTGGGACGCAGCAGGAGTCTCTAGTTAATGAGTCACAGATTCAAATGATCCATACAGACTTTAATAATTATAAAAATGAAACTATAAACAATAAATTAAATTTCGCACATCTTCGTTTGTCTTCATTGTGAATCTAAATCCAGTTAATCATGTCTTTAAAAGAGATTCCTCATCTATTCAGACAGTATTTAATGATATTATTTTTTAAATGCACAAATGAATCGCATCTCCAAGCATTTTAAGCCCTCAATCTTGTGTCATGCTCCAAGTATGCAAAGTAAACTGCATCCTAATCTAAATCTAATCTCTGCAGACAAAAACACAAAACAAAATGCAATGCTCAATACTTACTATTCATGAAAAATAAATATGTTTATACGGAGCGCGGTAAAAACAACGGCATGCCTCCGTGTGAATGCATGCATGCGTGTGTGTGGACACGTCTATAAAACACGAGTGGCGACTTTGACTTGATTCATATTTCAGATGGTTAAACACACTTCACTGCGTGGTTTTATCACTTATTTTCAATCTTGTGTTCTCTAAGGCTCATTCGTGCACACACACACACACACACACACATGCCGTCTGTGTGTGGCAGGAGGAAAAATGATTACAATGCAAATGAATCTGGATGGTTTAAGCATTTTTCTGAAAGAGATGCTGATTAACTGTGTCAAATCATGCATTCATATGCTTATGAGTGTGACAAATGCTGCTGCAGTTTTGCTCATTATATTCAACACAATGCCATTCAGATTACATCTTATGGGCATAACAATAAATGATCATGTGCACAAAGCACACAATTTAAGATATACAGGAATAGAGATCAAGTAAAACAACAATAAATAATCAAATATCATACAGCATACAGCCTAAAGTGAAAGATCAGACTGCACACACATTTTTTAACAGAATATTTTTAAGAAGTAATTTCATTTGCGGAGTCACGGTGGCACAGTGGGTAGCACGATGGTTGGAGTCCCGGCTGGGTCAGTTGGTGTATCTGTGTGGAGTTTGCATGTTCTCCCCGTGTTGGTGTGGGTTTCCTCCGGGTGCTCCGGTTTCCCCCACAGTCCAAACACATGCGCTGTAGAGGAATTGATCAACTAAATTGGCCGTAGTGTATGAGTGTGTGTGTGTGTGTGAATGAGTGTGTATGGGTGTTTCCCAGTACTTGGTTGTGGCTGGCAGGGCATCCGCTGTGTAAAGCATATGCTGGAATAGTTGGCGGTTCATTCCACTGTGGCGACCCCTGATGAATAAAGGGACTAAGCTGAAGGAAAATGAATGAATGAATAAATATGTTAATTAGGAAAGTTATTGTGGTTTGCAGTAATCTCTTGTTGTAGTTTTCAGTGTAAGTAATGTATTACAGTAGCATGTTACTTTGTAGTTTCCCAGTACTGGGTTGCGACTGGATAGGCTGGGGTATGCCGGAATAGTTGGCGGTTCATTCTGCTGTGACGACCCCTGATAAATAAGGGACTAAGCCAAAGGAAAATGAATGAATGAATGTTAAAAATGCAGCACTGCGATTAGCCATGTTCTATTATATTTCAAAAACTTTTTTTTAAATAATAACACACTTTATATTAAGTTATAGCTAAAAAAAATAATGTTTGTGTGTATTTAGGGACATTTAGTCTTTAAAATATGAACTTAAACACTCCATTAAACCTGTTTTTGACTGTCTCCGCCTCCTGAATTATACATTCAGCTTCAATCAGGTTCCATCTACCGTCAACTCTGTTATCTTCAACTCTGTTACTGTCAACTCTGTAATGGTCACTTCTGTTAAAGTCAACTCTGCTATTTTCAACTCTGTTATCTTCAACTCTGTTACTGTCAACTCTGTAATGGTCACTTCTGTTAAAGTCAACTCTGCTATTTTCAACTCTGTTATCTTCAACTCTGTTACTGTCAACTCTGTAATGGTCACTTCTGTTAAAGTCAACTCTGCTATTTTCAACTCTGTTATCTTCAACTCTGTTTTTTTCAACTCTGTTATCTTCAACTCTGTTATCTTCAACTCTGTTATCGTCAACTCTGTTATCTTCAACTCTGTTACTGTCAACTCTGTAATGGTCACTTCTGTTAAAGTCAACTCTGCTATTTTCAACTCTGTTATCTTCAACTCTGTTTTTTTCAACTCTGTTATCTTCAACGCTGTTATCTTCAACTCTGTTATCGTCAACTCTGTTATCTTCAACTCTGTTATCGTCAACTCTGTTATCTTCAACTCTGTTATCGTCAACTCTGTTATCTTCAACTCTGTTATCTTCAACTCTGTTATCGTCAACTCTGTTATCGTCAACTCTGTTTTCTTCAACTCTGTTTTCTTCAACTCTGTTATTTTCAACTCTGTTATCTTCAACTCTGTTGTCTTCAACTCTGTTATCGTCAACTCTGTTATTTTCAACTCTGTTATCTTCAACTCTGTTATCTTCAACTCTGTTATCGTCAACTCTGTTATCTTCAACTCTGTTATCTTCAACTCTGTTTTCTTCAACTCTGTTATCGTCAACTCTGTTATTTTCAACTCTGTTATCTTCAACTCTGTTTTCTTCAACTCTGTTATCTTCAACTCTGTTATTTTCAACTCTGTTTTCTTCAACTCTGTTATCTTCAACTCTGTTATCTTCAACTCTGTTATCGTCAACTCTGTTATTTTCAACTCTGTTATCTTCAACTCTGTTTTCTTCAACTCTGTTATCTTCAACTCTGTTATTTTCAACTCTGTTTTCTTCAACTCTGTTATCTTCAACTCTGTTATGGTCAACTCTGTTATCTTCAACTCTGTTTTCTTCAACTCTGTTATTTTCAACTCTGTTTTCTTCAACTCTGTTATTTTCAACTCTGTTATCTTCAACTCTGTTGTCTTCAACTCTGTTATCTTCAACTCTGTTTTCTTCAACTCTGTTATCTTCAACTCTGTTATCTTCAACTCTGTTATTTTCAACTCTGTTATCTTCAACTCTGTTTTTTTCAACTCTGTTATCTTCAACTCTGTTATCTTCAACTCTGTTATCGTCAACTCTGTTATCTTCAACTCTGTTATTTTCAACTCTGTTTTCTTCAACTCTGTTATCTTCAACTCTGTTATGGTCAACTCTGTTATCGTCAACTGTGTTATTTTCAACTCTGTTATCTTCAACTCTTTTTTTTTCAACTCTGTTATCTTCAACTCTGTTATCGTCAACTCTGTTATCTTCAACTCTGTTATCGTCAACTCTGTTATCGTCAACTCTGTTATCATCAACTCTGTTATCATCAACTCTGTTATCTTCAACTCTGTTATCTTTAACTCTGTTATCGTCAACTCTGTTATCTTCAACTCTGTTATCATCAACTCTGTTATCTTCAACTCTGTTATCGTCAACTCTGTTATCTTCAACTCTGTTATCTTCAACTCTGTTATCGTCAACTCTGTTATCTTCAACTCTGTTATCTTCAACTCTGTTATCGTCAACTCTGTTATCTTCAACTCTGTTATCGTCAACTCTGTTATCTTCAACTCTGTTATCGTCAACTCTGTTATCTTCAACTCTGTTATCTTCAACTCTGTTATCGTCAACTCTGTTATCATCAACTCTGTTATCGTCAACTCTGTTATCTTCAACTCTGTTTGCTTCAACTCTGTTATCTTCAACTCTGTTATCGTCAACTGTGTTATTTTCAACTCTGTTATCTTCAACTCTTTTTTTTTCAACTCTGTTATCTTCAACTCTGTTATCGTCAACTCTGTTATCTTCAACTCTGTTATCGTCAACTCTGTTATCGTCAACTCTGTTATCGTCAACTCTGTTATCTTCAACTCTGTTATTTTCAACTCTGTTATCTTCAACTCTGTTATCTTCAACTCTGTTATTTTCAACTCTGTTATCGTCAACTCTGTTATCTTCAACTCTGTTATGGTCAACTCTGTTATCTTCAACTCTGTTATCTTCAACTCTGTTATCGTCAACTCTGTTATCTTCAACTCTGTTATCTTCAACTCTGTTATCTTCAACTCTGTTATCGTCAACTCTGTTATCTTCAACTCTGTTATCGTCAACTCTGTTATCGTCAACTCTGTTATCTTCAACTCTGTTATCATCAACTCTGTTATCGTCAACTCTGTTATCTTCAACTCTGTTATCTTCAACTCTGTTATCTTCAACTCTGTTATCGTCAACTCTGTTATCTTCAACTCTGTTATCGTCAACTCTGTTATCCTCAACTCTGTTATCGTCAACTCTGTTATCGTCAACTCTGTTATCTTCAACTCTGTTATCATCAACTCTGATATCGTCAACTCTGTTATCTTCAACTCTGTTATCATCAACTCTGTTATCTTCAACTCTGTTATTTTCAACTCTGTTATCGTCAACTCTGTTATCTTCAACTCTGTTATTTTCAACTCTGTTTTCTTCAACTCTGTTATCTTCAACTCTGTTTTCTTCAACTCTGTTATTTTCAACTCTGTTTTCTTCAACTCTGTTTTCTTCAACTCTGTTATCTTCAACTCTGTTTTCTTCAACTCTGTTATCTTCAACTCTGTTATCTTCAACTCTGTTATTTTCAACTCTGTTTTCTTCAACTCTGTTATGGTCAACTCTGTTATCTTCAACTCTGTTTTCTTCAACTCTGTTATCGTCAACTCTGTTATCTTCAACTCTGTTATCTTCAACTCTGTTATCGTCAACTCTGTTATCGTCAACTCTGTTATCTTCAACTCTGTTATCTTCAACTCTGTTATCGTCAACTCTGTTTTCTTCAACTCTGTTATTTTCAACTCTGTTTTCTTCAACTCTGTTATCTTCAACTCTGTTATCTTCAACTCTGTTATCGTCAACTCTGTTATTTTCAACTCCGTTATCTTCAACTCTGTTTTCTTCAACTCTGTTATTTTCAACTCTGTTTTCTTCAACTCTGTTATCTTCAACTCTGTTATTTTCAACTCTGTTATCTTCAACTCTGTTATCTTCAACTCTGTTATTTTCAACTCTGTTTTCTTCAACTCTGTTATTTTCAACTCTGTTTTCTTCAACTCTGTTATCTTCAACTCTGTTATTTTCAACTCTGTTATCTTCAACTCTGTTATCTTCAACTCTGTTATTTTCAACTCTGTTATCTTCAACTCTGTTATCTTCAACTCTGTTATTTTCAACTCTGTTTTCTTCAACTCTGTTATCTTCAACTCTGTTATGGTCAACTCTGTTTTCTTCAACTCTGTTATTTTCAACTCTGTTTTCTTCAACTCTGTTATCTTCAACTCTGTTATTTTCAACTCTGTTTTCTTCAACTCTGTTATTTTCAACTCTGTTTTCTTCAACTCTGTTATCTTCAACTCTGTTATTTTCAACTCTGTTATCTTCAACTCTGTTATTTTCAACTCTGTTATTTTCAACTCTGTTATCTTCAACTCTGTTTTCTTCAACTCTGTTATTTTCAACTCTGTTATCTTCAACTCTGTTGTCTTCAACTCTGTTATCGTCAACTCTGTTATTTTCAACTCTGTTATCTTCAACTCTGTTTTGTTCAACTCTGTTATCTTCAACTCTGTTTTCTTCAACTCTGTTATCTTCAACTCTGTTATCGTCAACTCTGTTATCTTCAACTCTGTTATTTTCAACTCTGTTATCTTCAACTCTGTTTTTTTCAACTCTGTTATCTTCAACTCTGTTATCTTCAACTCTGTTATCGTCAACTCTGTTATCTTCAACTCTGTTATTTTCAACTCTGTTATCTTCAACTCTGTTATCGTCAACTCTGTTTTCTTCAACTCTGTTATCTTCAACTCTGTTTTCTTCAACTCTGTTATCTTCAACTCTGTTTTCTTCAACTCTGTTATCTTCAACTCTGTTATTTTCAACTCTGTTTTCTTCAACTCTGTTATCTTCAACTCTGTTATTTTCAACTCTGTTTTCTTCAACTCTGTTATGGTCAACTCTGTTATCTTCAACTCTGTTTTCTTCAACTCTGTTATCGTCAACTCTGTTATCTTCAACTCTGTTATCTTCAACTCTGTTATCGTCAACTCTGTTATTTTCAACTCTGTTATCTTCAACTCTGTTTTCTTCAACTCTGTTATCTTCAACTCTCTTATTTTCAACTCTGTTTTCTTCAACTCTGTTATTTTCAACTCTGTTTTCTTCAACTCTGTTATCTTCAACTCTGTTATCTTCAACTCTGTTATCGTCAACTCTGTTATTTTCAACTCTGTTATCTTCAACTCTGTTTTCTTCAACTCTGTTATCTTCAACTCTGTTATTTTCAACTCTGTTTTCTTCAACTCTGTTATCTTCAACTCTGTTATGGTCAACTCTGTTATCTTCAACTCTGTTTTCTTCAACTCTGTTATTTTCAACTCTGTTTTCTTCAACTCTGTTATTTTCAACTCTGTTATCTTCAACTCTGTTGTCTTCAACTCTGTTATCTTCAACTCTGTTTTCTTCAACTCTGTTATCTTCAACTCTGTTTTCTTCAACTCTGTTATGGTCAACTCTGTTATCGTCAACTGTGTTATTTTCAACTCTGTTATCTTCAACTCTTTTTTTTTCAACTCTGTTATCTTCAACTCTGTTATCTTCAACTCTGTTATCGTCAACTCTGTTATCTTCAACTCTGTTATTTTCAACTCTGTTATCTTCAACTCTGTTATCGTCAACTCTGTTTTCTTCAACTCTGTTATCTTCAACTCTGTTTTCTTCAACTCTGTTATCTTCAACTCTGTTTTCTTCAACTCTGTTATTTTCAACTCTGTTTTCTTCAACTCTGTTATCTTCAACTCTGTTATTTTCAACTCTGTTTTCTTCAACTCTGTTATGGTCAACTCTGTTATCTTCAACTCTGTTTTCTTCAACTCTGTTATCGTCAACTCTGTTATCTTCAACTCTGTTATCTTCAACTCTGTTATCGTCAACTCTGTTATTTTCAACTCTGTTATCTTCAACTCTGTTTTCTTCAACTCTGTTATCTTCAACTCTGTTATTTTCAACTCTGTTTTCTTCAACTCTGTTATTTTCAACTCTGTTTTCTTCAACTCTGTTATCTTCAACTCTGTTATCTTCAACTCTGTTATCGTCAACTCTGTTATTTTCAACTCTGTTATCTTCAACTCTGTTTTCTTCAACTCTGTTATCTTCAACTCTGTTATTTTCAACTCTGTTTTCTTCAACTCTGTTATCTTCAACTCTGTTATGGTCAACTCTGTTATCTTCAACTCTGTTTTCTTCAACTCTGTTATTTTCAACTCTGTTTTCTTCAACTCTGTTATTTTCAACTCTGTTATCTTCAACTCTGTTGTCTTCAACTCTGTTATCTTCAACTCTGTTTTCTTCAACTCTGTTATCTTCAACTCTGTTTTCTTCAACTCTGTTATCTTCAACTCTGTTATCGTCAACTCTGTTATCTTCAACTCTGTTATTTTCAACTCTGTTATCTTCAACTCTGTTTTTTTCAACTCTGTTATCTTCAACTCTGTTATCTTCAACTCTGTTATCGTCAACTCTGTTATCTTCAACTCTGTTATTTTCAACTCTGTTTTCTTCAACTCTGTTATCTTCAACTCTGTTATGGTCAACTCTGTTATCGTCAACTGTGTTATTTTCAACTCTGTTATCTTCAACTCTTTTTTTTTCAACTCTGTTATCTTCAACTCTGTTATCGTCAACTCTGTTATCTTCAACTCTGTTATCTTCAACTCTGTTATCGTCAACTCTGTTATCTTCAACTCTGTTATCGTCAACTCTGTTATCTTCAACTCTGTTATCGTCAACTCTGTTATCGTCAACTCTGTTATCGTCAACTCTGTTATCATCAACTCTGTTATCTTCAACTCTGTTATCGTCAACTCTGTTATCTTCAACTCTGTTATCGTCAACTCTGTTATCTTCAACTCTGTTATCGTCAACTCTGTTATCTTCAACTCTGTTATCGTCAACTCTGTTATCTTCAACTCTGTTATCATCAACTCTGTTATCTTCAACTCTGTTATCGTCAACTCTGTTATCTTCAACTCTGTTATCTTCAACTCTGTTATCGTCAACTCTGTTATCTTCAACTCTGTTATCTTCAACTCTGTTATCGTCAACTCTGTTATCTTCAACTCTGTTATCTTCAACTCTGTTATCGTCAACTCTGTTATTTTCAACTCTGTTATCGTCAACTCTGTTATCTTCAACTCTGTTATCGTCAACTCTGTTATCTTCAACTCTGTTATCTTCAACTCTGTTATCGTCAACTCTGTTATCTTCAACTCTGTTATCATCAACTCTGTTATCTTCAACTCTGTTATCTTCAACTCTGTTATCGTCAACTCTGTTATCGTCAACTCTGTTATCTTCAACTCAGTTATCGTCAACTCTGTTATCATCAACTCTGTTATCTTCAACTCTGTTATCTTCAACTCTGTTATCGTCAACTCTGTTATCTTCAACTCTGTTATCTTCAACTCTGTTATCTTCAACTCTGTTATCTTCAACTCTGTTTCTTCAACTCTGTTATCTTCAACTCTGTTATCTTCAACTCTGTTATCGTCAACTCTGTTATCTTCAACTCTGTTATTTTCAACTCTGTTTTCTTCAACTCTGTTATCTTCAACTCTGTTTTCTTCAACTCTGTTATCTTCAACTCTGTTTTCTTCAACTCTGTTATCTTCAACTCTGTTATCGTCAACTCTGTTATTTTCAACTCTGTTATCTTCAACTCTGTTTTCTTCAACTCTGTTATCTTCAACTCTGTTATTTTCAACTCTGTTTTCTTCAACTCTGTTATCTTCAACTCTGTTATCTTCAACTCTGTTATCGTCCAACTCTGTTATTTTCAACTCTGTTATCTTCAACTCTGTTTTCTTCAACTCTGTTATCTTCAACTCTGTTATTTTCAACTCTGTTTTCTTCAACTCTGTTATCTTCAACTCTGTTATGGTCAACTCTGTTATCTTCAACTCTGTTTTCTTCAACTCTGTTATTTTCAACTCTGTTTTCTTCAACTCTGTTATTTTCAACTCTGTTATCTTCAACTCTGTTGTCTTCAACTCTGTTATCTTCAACTCTGTTTTCTTCAACTCTGTTATCTTCAACTCTGTTATCTTCAACTCTGTTATTTTCAACTCTGTTATCTTCAACTCTGTTTTTTTCAACTCTGTTATCTTCAACTCTGTTATCTTCAACTCTGTTATCGTCAACTCTGTTATCTTCAACTCTGTTATTTTCAACTCTGTTTTCTTCAACTCTGTTATCTTCAACTCTGTTATGGTCAACTCTGTTATCGTCAACTGTGTTATTTTCAACTCTGTTATCTTCAACTCTTTTTTTTTTCAACTCTGTTATCTTCAACTCTGTTATCGTCAACTCTGTTATCTTCAACTCTGTTATCTTCAACTCTGTTATCGTCAACTCTGTTATCTTCAACTCTGTTATCGTCAACTCTGTTATCGTCAACTCTGTTATCATCAACTCTGTTATCATCAACTCTGTTATCTTCAACTCTGTTATCTTCAACTCTGTTATCGTCAACTCTGTTATCTTCAACTCTGTTATCATCAACTCTGTTATCTTCAACTCTGTTATCGTCAACTCTGTTATCTTCAACTCTGTTATCTTCAACTCTGTTATCGTCAACTCTGTTATCTTCAACTCTGTTATCTTCAACTCTGTTATCGTCAACTCTGTTATCTTCAACTCTGTTATCGTCAACTCTGTTATCTTCAACTCTGTTATCGTCAACTCTGTTATCTTCAACTCTGTTATCTTCAACTCTGTTATCGTCAACTCTGTTATCATCAACTCTGTTATCGTCAACTCTGTTATCTTCAACTCTGTTTGCTTCAACTCTGTTATCTTCAACTCTGTTATCGTCAACTCTGTTATCGTCAACTCTGTTATCTTCAACTCTGTTATTTTCAACTCTGTTATCTTCAACTCTGTTATCTTCAACTCTGTTATTTTCAACTCTGTTATCGTCAACTCTGTTATCTTCAACTCTGTTATGGTCAACTCTGTTATCTTCAACTCTGTTATCTTCAACTCTGTTATCGTCAACTCTGTTATCTTCAACTCTGTTATCTTCAACTCTGTTATCTTCAACTCTGTTATCGTCAACTCTGTTATCTTCAACTCTGTTATCGTCAACTCTGTTATCGTCAACTCTGTTATCTTCAACTCTGTTATCATCAACTCTGTTATCGTCAACTCTGTTATCTTCAACTCTGTTATCTTCAACTCTGTTATCTTCAACTCTGTTATCGTCAACTCTGTTATCTTCAACTCTGTTATCGTCAACTCTGTTATCCTCAACTCTGTTATCGTCAACTCTGTTATCGTCAACTCTGTTATCTTCAACTCTGTTATCATCAACTCTGATATCGTCAACTCTGTTATCTTCAACTCTGTTATCATCAACTCTGTTATCTTCAACTCTGTTATTTTCAACTCTGTTATCGTCAACTCTGTTATCTTCAACTCTGTTATTTTCAACTCTGTTTTCTTCAACTCTGTTATCTTCAACTCTGTTTTCTTCAACTCTGTTATTTTCAACTCTGTTATCTTCAACTCTGTTATCTTCAACTCTGTTATTTTCAACTCTGTTTTCTTCAACTCTGTTATGGTCAACTCTGTTATCTTCAACTCTGTTTTCTTCAACTCTGTTATCGTCAACTCTGTTATCTTCAACTCTGTTATCTTCAACTCTGTTATCGTCAACTCTGTTATCGTCAACTCTGTTATCTTCAACTCTGTTATCTTCAACTCTGTTATCGTCAACTCTGTTTTCTTCAACTCTGTTATTTTCAACTCTGTTTTCTTCAACTCTGTTATCTTCAACTCTGTTATCTTCAACTCTGTTATCGTCAACTCTGTTATTTTCAACTCCGTTATCTTCAACTCTGTTTTCTTCAACTCTGTTATTTTCAACTCTGTTTTCTTCAACTCTGTTATCTTCAACTCTGTTTTCTTCAACTCTGTTATCTTCAACTCTGTTATTTTCAACTCTGTTATCTTCAACTCTGTTATCTTCAACTCTGTTATTTTCAACTCTGTTTTCTTCAACTCTGTTATTTTCAACTCTGTTTTCTTCAACTCTGTTATCTTCAACTCTGTTATTTTCAACTCTGTTATCTTCAACTCTGTTATCTTCAACTCTGTTATTTTCAACTCTGTTATCTTCAACTCTGTTATCTTCAACTCTGTTATTTTCAACTCTGTTTTCTTCAACTCTGTTATCTTCAACTCTGTTATGGTCAACTCTGTTTTCTTCAACTCTGTTATTTTCAACTCTGTTTTCTTCAACTCTGTTATCTTCAACTCTGTTATTTTCAACTCTGTTTTCTTCAACTCTGTTATTTTCAACTCTGTTTTCTTCAACTCTGTTATCTTCAACTCTGTTATTTTCAACTCTGTTATCTTCAACTCTGTTATCTTCAACTCTGTTATTTTCAACTCTGTTATCTTCAACTCTGTTTTCTTCAACTCTGTTATTTTCAACTCTGTTATCTTCAACTCTGTTGTCTTCAACTCTGTTATCGTCAACTCTGTTATTTTCAACTCTGTTATCTTCAACTCTGTTATCTTCAACTCTGTTATCTTCAACTCTGTTTTCTTCAACTCTGTTATCTTCAACTCTGTTATCGTCAACTCTGTTATCTTCAACTCTGTTATTTTCAACTCTGTTTTTTTCAACTCTGTTATCTTCAACTCTGTTATCTTCAACTCTGTTATCGTCAACTCTGTTATCTTCAACTCTGTTATTTTCAACTCTGTTATCTTCAACTCTGTTATCGTCAACTCTGTTTTCTTCAACTCTGTTATCTTCAACTCTGTTTTCTTCAACTCTGTTATCTTCAACTCTGTTTTCTTCAACTTTGTTATTTTCAACTCTGTTTTCTTCAACTCTGTTATCTTCAACTCTGTTATTTTCAACTCTGTTTTCTTCAACTCTGTTATGGTCAACTCTGTTATCTTCAACTCTGTTTTCTTCAACTCTGTTATCGTCAACTCTGTTATCTTCAACTCTGTTATCTTCAACTCTGTTATCGTCAACTCTGTTATTTTCAACTCTGTTATCTTCAACTCTGTTTTCTTCAACTCTGTTATCTTCAACTCTGTTATTTTCAACTCTGTTTTCTTCAACTCTGTTATTTTCAACTCTGTTTTCTTCAACTCTGTTATCTTCAACTCTGTTATGTTCAACTCTGTTATCGTCAACTCTGTTATTTTCAACTCTGTTATCTTCAACTCTGTTTTCTTCAACTCTGTTATCTTCAACTCTGTTATTTTCAACTCTGTTTTCTTCAACTCTGTTATCTTCAACTCTGTTATGGTCAACTCTGTTATCTTCAACTCTGTTTTCTTCAACTCTGTTATTTTCAACTCTGTTTTCTTCAACTCTGTTATTTTCAACTCTGTTATCTTCAACTCTGTTGTCTTCAACTCTGTTATCTTCAACTCTGTTTTCTTCAACTCTGTTATCTTCAACTCTGTTTTCTTCAACTCTGTTATCTTCAACTCTGTTATCGTCAACTCTGTTATCTTCAACTCTGTTATTTTCAACTCTGTTATCTTCAACTCTGTTTTTTTCAACTCTGTTATCTTCAACTCTGTTATCTTCAACTCTGTTATCGTCAACTCTGTTATCTTCAACTCTGTTATTTTCAACTCTGTTTTCTTCAACTCTGTTATCTTCAACTCTGTTATGGTCAACTCTGTTATCGTCAACTGTGTTATTTTCAACTCTGTTATCTTCAACTCTTTTTTTTTCAACTCTGTTATCTTCAACTCTGTTATCGTCAACTCTGTTATCTTCAACTCTGTTATCTTCAACTCTGTTATCGTCAACTCTGTTATCTTCAACTCTGTTATCGTCAACTCTGTTATCTTCAACTCTGTTATCGTCAACTCTGTTATCGTCAACTCTGTTATCGTCAACTCTGTTATCATCAACTCTGTTATCTTCAACTCTGTTATCGTCAACTCTGTTATCTTCAACTCTGTTATCGTCAACTCTGTTATCTTCAACTCTGTTATCGTCAACTCTGTTATCTTCAACTCTGTTATCGTCAACTCTGTTATCTTCAACTCTGTTATCATCAACTCTGTTATCTTCAACTCTGTTATCTTCAACTCTGTTATCGTCAACTCTGTTATCTTCAACTCTGTTATCTTCAACTCTGTTATCGTCAACTCTGTTATCTTCAACTCTGTTATCTTCAACTCTGTTATCGTCAACTCTGTTATCTTCAACTCTGTTATCTTCAACTCTGTTATCGTCAACTCTGTTATCTTCAACTCTGTTATCTTCAACTCTGTTATCGTCAACTCTGTTATTTTCAACTCTGTTATCGTCAACTCTGTTATCTTCAACTCTGTTATCGTCAACTCTGTTATCTTCAACTCTGTTATCTTCAACTCTGTTATCGTCAACTCTGTTATCTTCAACTCTGTTATCATCAACTCTGTTATCTTCAACTCTGTTATCTTCAACTCTGTTATCGTCAACTCTGTTATCGTCAACTCTGTTATCTTCAACTCAGTTATCGTCAACTCTGTTATCATCAACTCTGTTATCTTCAACTCTGTTATCTTCAACTCTGTTATCGTCAACTCTGTTATCGTCAACTCTGTTATCTTCAACTCTGTTATCATCAACTCTGTTATCGTCAACTCTGTTATCTTCAACTCTGTTATCATCAACTCTGTTATCTTCAACTCTGTTATCGTCAACTCTGTTATCTTCAACTCTGTAATCGTCAACTCTGTTATCTTCAACTCTGTTATCGTCAACTCTGTTATCGTCAACTCTGTTATCTTCAACTCTGTTATCATCAACTCTGTTATCTTCAACTCTGTTATCGTCAACTCTGTTATCGTCAACTCTGTTATCTTCAACTCTGTTATCTTCAACTCTGTTATCTTCAACTCTGTTATTTTCAACTCTGTTATTTTCATCTCTGTTTTCTTCAACTCTGTTATCTTCAACTCTGTTATTTTCATCTCTGTTTTCTTCAACTCTGTTATCTTCAACTCTGTTATTTTCAACTCTGTTATCGTCAACTCTGTTATCATCATCTTTGTTATCGTCATCTCTGTTATCATAAACTCTGTTATCGTCAACTCTGTTATCGTCAACTCTGTTACTGTTTAAAAATAAAAACAATTAGTGAAGCAAGAGTTAGTAACAAAATCAAATGTTCTCTTTCACATTTAATCATTTTGCATTATTTTACATCAATAATGGATTCAGTTTACTGTAAATTTACATCTGTTGTATTTCCTTACAGCTTGAGAGAAGTTGAATCGAAAAGACCTGCTTTCCCTAAAACTAATCCACTATAATTAACTTGCTGTCTTTTCATGTGTGAAAATCTGGTCATAAACACATTTATAATGTCTCTTCATGAGCCGAATGTTGCTGTAATGTAACAAGAAGCGTACTCATTGCTTTACTTCTGTTCTCGAGTCTTTACCGGACTATATCGTGTCTCCTTAAAGCGCTCTGTTTTTCAGCTTTACTGCGACTCTCTTGGGTGCCTTTAGCTTGATTAAAATCTATCACCTCATTCCCTGGTTCAGTGAGCTCATTTACGCTTTCTTCATGGAAGTTCGGTGGGACATCGCTCCCTAACCGCTCACTTTTCTTTAGCTGTCATATTATCAGCCAAAAGCCATATCCCTTCACCATGATGTAGTGCCGTACCTATTTTCACCTGTATAACATTAGAATATTCCTAGTGAAGCCCGAGGCGTGAATTTCCGATGCGGTAAAGCTCAGTTTGAGGAGAGAATATATGAGTGTAGAAACACACACTGTCATCAGACTCCACAGGGAAATACTGTAGTCATTTATAGAGTTTTTGAGCCGTACTACAGTATAGTATTATACTCTGTATATTATGGTCTGTATATAGTACCTCCTTGTTAATGAATACTCCAGCATAATGTAGTATTAACTGTAGTGAACTGATTAGTTGTAATATATACTGTAGTATACTTTAGTTTTTACTACAGTAAACTGTGCTGTATTGTACTATAACAGGGATGCTTAACCCTGTTCCTGGAGATCTACCTTCCTGCATAGTTCAGCTCCAATCCTGATCAAACCCACCTCTACCAATTATAAGCACTTGATAATTACAGGCAGGTGTGTTTAATATGGGTTGCAACTGAAATCTGCTGGAAGGTAGATCTCCTGGAACAGGGTGGAGCACCCCTGTACTATAATATACACTCACCGGCCACTTTATTAGGTACGCTTTATTGTCCAACTGCTCGTTAGCGCAAATTTCTAATCAGCCTATCACATTGCAGCCGCTCAATGCATTTAGGCATGCAGACATGGTCAAGACAATCTGCTGCAGGTCAAAGCGAGCATCAGAATGGGGAAGAAAGGGGATTTAAGTGACTTTGAACGTGGCATGGTTGTTGGTGACAGACGGGCTGGCCTGAGTATTTCAGAAACTGCTGATCTACTGGGATTTCCACGCACAACCATCTCTAGGGTTTACAGAGAATGGTCTGACAAAAAGAAAACACACCATGTCATAAAGCGCCAATCATCTCAGACTGGTTTCTTGAACAGGACAATGAGTTCACTGTACTCAAATGGCCTCCACAGTCACCAGCGCTCAATCCAATAGAGCACCTTTGGGATGTGGTGGAACGGGAGATTGGCATCATGGATGTGCAGCCGACAAATCTGCAGCAACTGTGTGATGCTATCATGTCAATATGGAGCAAAATCTCTGAGGAATTTTCCAGTAGCTTGTTGAATCTACGTCATGAAGGATTAAGGCAGTTCTGAAGGCAGAAGAGGGCCAACACGGTACTAGTGAGGTGTACCTAATAAAGTGGCCAGTAAGCGTATACCCTATAGTATTGTAGAAATCTACTGTAATATGTTGGGTCATATTACTGTAGTTGTTGTTACCATAGCAACTATAATATTTCCAGATTTATTCAAGTACTTTAGTGTTTGAAGTATACTGTTGACCTTGTTCTTTCACATAAGAGCAGACGCAACCATTGCAACCTAATTGGCTCGAGACTTCCAGCCTCATTGACCTCCATTGTTTTTAACCATAATAAAACAGCTTTTTATGATGCTTCATATTGCAATCTTGTATTTTTTATTATATTAGTTTTATTTTTATATATTGTCATTAACACAGTTGTTCACATTTATCATTTCTATTCATTTACTCTCATTTAGCCAAATGAACCAGAATCTAAAACAACCGTAGAAACACATTAAAGAGAAAGATCAAAGGTCAAATATTAAAATGCATCTGTTGTGGCAGTTCTATAGTAGCTATGGTAACACAAGGACTGCAGCAACTGATATGTTGTGGTAAATCTGTAGTTGCTATAGACCTTTTTTCTTAGAACGCAAAATTACCCATTATCCTTTGCATGTATGCACAAGGAGGATGCTAAGAACTTCCGGTCGGCAGCTGATGCATGTAAACATTCACATTTGGACAGCTTTGAAATGATAGTTTTAATCTGTTTACCTGCTTTTAACATCTTTGAACCAATACTGTTGTTGATCAGCGCCACCTGCTGGACTGATCATTTAAAAAATGTGATCTAATAGAATGGAAAACAACTGCTGTGAGGCATTTCCCCCTCGTTGTCAGACGGCATCTTCTGCCGTTGAAATAAAGCCTTGTCATCGCTAAAGTCAACAGTTTCTCTTTCTTTCAAATATATAACCAGCCCAAACAGATATAGTTCACCAAAATAATAATAATAATAATAATTCCTTACATTTATATAGCGCTTTTCTAGACACTCAAAGCGCTTTACATATTGGGGGGAATCTCCTCAACCACCACCAATGTGCAGCATCCACCTGGATGACGCGACGGCAGCCATTTTGCGCCAGACCGCACACCACACACCAGCTGATTGGTGGAGAGGAGACAGAGTGATAAAGCCAATTATGATATGGGGAGGGGTTCGAAGGCCATGATGGACAGAGGCCAGTGGGCAGATTTGGCCAGGATGCCGGGGTTAAACCCCTACTCTTTTTCGAAAGACATCCTGGGATTTTTAATGACCACAGAGAGTCAGGACCTCGGTTTAACGTCTCATCTGAAAGACGGCGCTCACTGAGCAGTATAGAGTCCCCTTCACTATACTGGGGCATTAGGACCCACACAGGCCGCAGGTTGGGCGCCCCCTGCTGGCCACACTAACACCACTTCCGGCAGCAACCTAGCTTTCCCATGTGGTCTCCCATCCAGGTACTGACCGGGCGCAGCCCTGCTTAGCTTCAGTGGGCGACCATGTGAGAGTTGCAGAGAGCTAGCTGCCGAGCTAGCTGTTTGACACACACGTGTAGCCTGTAGCCTGTACTGTCCCACTAACACACTGATTAATAAGTGTCACGAAGTGAAAATAAAGTGACGTTTTGAAATGACAGAAGAACACAAACCCTGGTAAACATACTAAATGAAACAGAAACGGCTCGCGATTAGAGTGAACATGCAGATCAGCCAGCAGAGCATCAGTAACAGACTTTTATTGGTCATTTTTGTAAATTGCATGACTTACACACCTGTTAGGTTTCATGCCAGTAATCTGGTTTGCTCTATGATGCAGTGAAGTATTGCGTGCATGCGTGCGTGCATGCGTGTGTGTGTGTGTGTGTGTGTGTTGAAGAGCCGTTGACCTAACAGCTGACAGGCCGGGGAAACACACACACACTGTATTTCTGACGGCAGACACGTGAACTAGGAGAACGTTTTTCTCTCGCTCTTGAACCACATCTGACAGATTATAACGACTTTAACACACACATTTCAAAGTTGTGTGTCACAAAAACACTCCGTAATCCACTCAAAACGCTACTAAAACCCATTTTTGCAAATTACCAGTTGTAAACGCTGTAAATGGAAGTTCTTAACATTCTACCGGAAGACGCTGGTCACTATGGCGCCCTCCATGCAGCAGCCAAGAACAAGATCTATAGTATCAAAACAACTAGTAATTGATAATTTGTGGTAATTCCTTAGTTGCTATAGTAACAACAACTAAAATAATTGATCTGTCTTGGTAATTCTATAGTTGCTATGGTAACAACAACTAAAATAATCGATCTGACATGTGGAGTCCCACAAGGCTCGATTCTGGCACCTCTCCTGTTCAACCTCTATATGCTCCCTCTGAGCCAAATAATGAGAAAGAATCAAATTTCCTACCACAGCTATGCTGATGACACTCAGATCTACTTAGCCTTACTGCCTAATGACTACAGCCCTATTGACACCCTCTGCCAATGCATTGATGAAATGAACAGTTGGATGTGCCAAAACTTTCTTCAGTTAAATAAAGAGAAAACTGAAGTCATTGCGTTTGGGAACAGAGATGAGGTTCTCAAGGTGAATGCGTACCTTGGCTCTAAGGGTCAAACAACAAAAAATAAGGTCAAGAATCCTGGTGTGACTCTGGAGTCAGATCTGAGTTTATCATAGTAGTCATGTCAAAGCAGTTAGTAAATCAGCATACTATCATCTCAAAAACATTGCAAGAATCAGATGCTTTGTTTCCAGTGAAGACTTAGAGAAACTTGTTGATGCTTTTATCAGCAGCAGGGTGGATTACTGTAACGGACTCCTCACGGGCCTTCCCAAAAACACAGTCAGACAGTTACAGCTCATCCAGAACGCTGCGGCCAGGATTCTGACCAGAACCAGAAAATCAGAGCACATCACACCTGTCCTCAGGTCTCTACACTGGCTCCCAGTTACATTCAGAATAGATTTTAAAGTATTATTACTGCTCTATAAATCACTAAATGGCCTAGGAGCTCAATACGTTACAGATATGCTCACTGAATACAAACCTAACAGATCACTCAGATCTCTAGGATCATATAAACTAGAAACTCCAAGAGTTCAGTCAAAGCAGGGTGAATCGGCTTTCAGCTACTAACAGCGCCCCCTGCTGCTGGAATCAACTCCCAGAAATGATCAGATGTGCTCCAACATTAGACACATTCAAATCCAGACTGAACACACATCTGTTTAGCTGTGCCTTTACTGAATGAGCACAGTGCTACGTCCGACAGATCGCACTATTATGTTTTTCTCTTCTTTTTCATTCTTTTACAACCTGTTTTAACATATTTTTATCTGTTTTTATCTGTTTTTATTATCTGTTTTTACTTTTTTTTTCTTATACTTGTTTCTTTTATTCCTGTTTATGTAAAGCACTTTGAATTGCCAGTGTATGAAATGTGCTATAGAAATAAACTTGCCTTGCCTTGCCTAATTCCTTAGTTGCTATGGTAACACAACAACTACAGTAATTGACCTGTTGTGGTAATTATAGAATTGCTATGGTAACACAACAACTATGCTAATTGGTATGTTGTGGTGATTCTATAGTAGCTATGGTAACACAACAAATGCAGTAACTGATCTGTTGTGGTGATTCTATAGTTGCTATGGTAATACAACAACTGCAGTAATTGATCTGTTGTGGTAATTGTACAATTGCTATGGTAACAACAACTATACAAATTGATCTGTTGTGGTGATTCTATAGTTGCTATGGTAACACAACTAAAGTAATTGATCTGTTATGGTAAATTCATAGTTGCTATGGTAACACAACAACTGCTTTAATTGACTGTTGTGGTGATTCTGTTGTTGCTATGGTAACACAACAACCATATTAATTGATTTGTTGTGGTATTTCTGTTGTTGTTTTGGTAACACAACAACTATACAAATTGATCTGTTGTGGTGATTCTATGGTTGCTGTGGTAGCAACAGCTAAATTAA
Source organism: Danio kyathit (assembly GCA_903798195.1). Classification (NCBI taxonomy): domain Eukaryota; kingdom Metazoa; phylum Chordata; class Actinopteri; order Cypriniformes; family Danionidae; genus Danio; species Danio kyathit. The sequence goes on from LR812538.1 coordinate 63,353,759, forward strand.
TTGATGTGTTGTGGTAATTTTATAGTTGCTATGGTAACACAACCACTGCATTAATTGATCTGTTGTGGTAATTCTACAGTTGCTCGGATAACACAACCACTACAGTAATATAAACAATTGACCCAATACTGTAGTTTTCTACAACTAAAAAGTATATAATGTTACTATGTATTTTAACTGTATTGTGTGTGGGGCGGCACGGTGGCGCAGTGGGTAGCGCTCTCGCCTCACAGCAAGAAGGTCGCTGATTTGAGTCTTGGCTGGGTCAGTTGGTGTTTCTGTGTGGAGTTTGCATGTTCTCCCTGTGTTGGTGTGGGTTTTCTCCGGGTGCTCCGGTTTCCCCCACAGTCCAAACACATGCGCTATAGGGGAATCGATCAATTAAATTGTGTTGATCAATTGTGTGTGTGTGTGTGTGTGTGTGTGTGTGTGTGTGTGTGTGTGTGTGTGTGTGTGTGTGTGTGTGTGTGTGTGTGTGTGTGTGTGTGTGTGTGAATGATTGTGTATGGGTGTTTCCCAGTACTAGGTTGCAGCTGGAAGGGCATCCGCTGCGTAAAACATACCTGGATAAGTTGCCGGTTCATACCGCTGTGGCGACCCTAGATTAATAAAGGGACTAAGCCGAAAAGAATATGAATGAATGATTGAATGAATGCATGTATTTTGTATTTAATGTATTTATCACTGAAGTCAATACTACAGTATGCAGGAGCATTCATTAAAAAAAGCGTTGTAAAGACTAATAAATTTATAAATATATATTAGTATACAGCACTTTACTATGGAATGGTTTAAAAACACTATAGTATTTATTTAAATTCCTAGACTGTGAGACTTTAAACGTCTAAAGCATTATTTTAGTTTAGTTTAGTGTCTGTGAATGTGACAGAATTGATCATATTGTCTGTAAGTGAAGCATTTGTTGATCATCTTTACATATCAGATGTTTTTTCTTCCCTGTTTTTTTTTCACTGTTTGAACTCAACACTTTCCTCAGATTTGCATCACACCCACACGAGCCTGACCTTTAATTAAACAGACCCAACACTGTTTATTCATTGCTTTTGTCTTGTTCTTTTATTCGAGACCTTAAACTCCACATAAAGCAATATTCAGCACACTGTAGTTTCATAATGAGGCACATTTGAGACTAAAAGAACTTGTGTCTGTAAGGGACTGATGCAATGGAGAAAGGTGTGGGAGTGTATTTTGCTATAATCTACAGAATTGTAACCACAGGGGGAGTCGGGTGGTAACAGAGAGTGAGGATCAGCATGCAGCTTTATTAAGAATCATAGTCAAACAGGCAATGGTCAAACACAGGAGCAAACAGGTACATACAGGAAAATCCAAAAGCGTAGGCAGGTCACGGGTCGATACAGGCGGCAGACAACGTAAACAATGGAACAAGGCAAGGGTCAAACATGGACAGACTAAACAAGGAAAACGCTTCGTAATGTTACAGAAACCAGCAAGACTCAGCAATGTGTGTGTCAAAGTGAGGCGTATAAATAGTCCTGGTCATTAGTCCGTATGAGTATCAGCTGTGTGTATGCAATCATGGGTGAACCGGAGCTGGTGTGTGTGTGAGGTGCATGATGGGAGTTCATATCAGTGTCAGACTTGTATTTCTGGTGATAATAAATGTTCTCTGTCGATCTATAAGGGTTAGATCACTGGTGACAAGAATAAAACAATGAGGATGAAATTCTGACTTGTTTGTCAGTTATTTTCACCCTTTAGAATTGTGATGCATAATCACAGTTTCAATCAGTTGCTTTTATTTATTTATTTATTAATTATTTAAAAAATGATTTATTTAATATTTTATTTTCATTTCATTTTATGTATTTGTTTGTTTATTTATTTATAATTTGTTTAGTTGTTTCTTTTATTTGTTGATTTGGTTTTTTTTTTTAGATTTTTTATTTATTTAATATTTATTTTCATTTTATGTATTTATGCATTTCATTTTATTTATATATTTTTATATATTTAATTTTTGTTTTAAAATGTTATTTTTAATTCAATTTTAAGTTTTAATAAAATTTTTCAACAATGACATTGTTTTATTGTTTTGACATTTATATTTTTATTTCATTTAAATATATATTTTTAAAAAATTAAAAAAAATAAATATTCTAATATTTTTTAGGCTCCTGCTTCAGCATCTGATTTGTTAAACTCAAGTGTTTATTTATTTATTGTTTTTGTCTTGTTTATTAATTTAAATTATTATTCTTTCATTTTATTTATTCATTCATTCATACATTTATTTATTTACTTGTTATTTGTTTAATATTTGTCTTTTCTGTTTTACTTTATTTATTATAAAAATGTATTATATTATTATTTTTATGTACTTTTTATTCAATTTTTCAATTCATTCAATAAAATGTGAAAAAATAAATAATCAAATATTTCTTAAGCTCCAGCTTTATTTATTTATTGTTTGTTTGGTTATTTATTATTTACATTTTATTTCATTTAATTTCATTTAATTAATTAATTTATTGACTTATTACTTGTTTATTATTTTTCATTTAAATTTGTTTAGTTTAGTTTTATTGTTTTGTTGTATTATTTTGTTTTGTTTTGTTTTATTATTTTGTTTTATTATTTTGTTTTGTTTTATTATTTTGTTTTATTGTTTTGTTTTATTATTTTGTTTTGTTTTATTATTTTGTTTTGTTTTATTGTTTTGTTTTGTTTTATTATTTAGTTTAGTTTAGTTTTATTGTTTTGTTTTGTTTTGTTTTGTTTTATTATTTTGTTTTGTTTTATTATTTAGTTTAGTTTTGTTTTGTTTTATTATTTTGTTTTATAATTTTTTTGTTTTGTTTTATTATTTTGTTTAGTTTAGTTTTGTTATTTTGTTTTGTTTTGTCAATTCTGTGTTACTTGAACCAGCGACCTTCTTGCTGTGAGGCCACAGTGCGACACCACTGAGCCACCGTGCCGCCTACTTCTTATTTCTTCATAATAAATGTCAGAGTCGTGCACACCCTGAAACCGCATGTTGACTCTAAATAAATAATTTTATCTAAAAGAAATGCTGTTATTCTGACACTGCTTTATTCATTCAGGGCTTTTTGTTGTCATTTATATTTGCAGATTCTTTTATCAGAAGTGATTGCCTTCCCTGTATTTCTCTCCTATTGTACTGCACAGAAAACACACACACACACACACACTATTTTATATTTTTATTTAATTCATTTAGTTTAGTTTTATTTTAATTTAATGTAATTAATTTTTTTTAATTCATTCAGTGATGTTGTTTGTTTACTATGGGCTTTTTTATTTTATTTCAGTTAAATACTTGCATTTATTTTAATAAAAAATAACTATTTTTAAAAATAAATTTTTTTAAAAACATTTAATAAATATGGAAAAAATTTAAAGTTTCGGTATTTGCTTGATTGCTCCAGAGTCTTAAAAATATTTATTTTATTTTATTTTATTTTATTTTATTTTATTTAATTTTATTTTATTTTATTTTATTTTTTTACCTTTATTTTTAATAGGTTTATTATTTTATTTTATTGTTTATTTTTTAAATGTATTATATATTTTTTATCTAATATTTATATTTTTGTATTTTACTATTATTTATTTATTTTATTTTATTGGTTCTTCTTTTAGTTTACTGTTGAGTTTTTATTAAATATAAATATTTTAGTATTTATTTTATTTGTTTTATATATATGTAATGTAATGTGTGTATTTATATAGCGCATTTATTGTGTATGGCCATACACCCAAAGCGCTTCACAATCATGAGGGGGGTCTCTCCACTCCACCACCAGTGTGCAGCTCCACTTGGATGATGCGACGGCAGCCACAGGACAACAGCGCCAGTGCGCTCACCACACACCAGCTATAGGTGGAGTGAAGAGACAGTGATGGAGCCAATTCAGTGGATGGGGATGATTAGGAGGCCATGATGGGTAAGGACTAATAGAGGGACTTTGGCCAGGACACCGGGGTTACACCCCTACTCTTTACCAGAAGTGCCATGGGATTATTAACGACCACAGAGAGACCTCGGTTTAACGTCTCATCCGAAAGACGGCCCCACTGACAGTGTAGTGTCCCCTTCACTTTTACTGGGGCATTAGGACTCACACAGACCACAGGTTGAGCGCCCCCTGCTGGCCTCTCTAACATCACTTCCAACAGCAACCTAGTTTTCCCCATGTGGTCTCCCATCCAGGTACTGACCAGGCTCAGCCCTGCTTACCTTCAGTGAGTAACCGGTCTTGAGCTGCAGGGTGATATGGCTGTGGCCATATATATATATATATATTTATTGATGTATTTATTTATTATTTGATTTTATAATTTCTTTTTTAATTTACTGTTTAAATGTTTTTTACAAATATTTTTGGTTTATTTGTTTTTTATTTATTCATTATTTTATTTTATAATTTGTTTTTAATTTTGTTTAATTGTCATTAATGTTTGTATTTATATATTTATTTATATATTTATTTTATGTTCATATTTTTTTAATAATTGATTTTATTTTATATATTTTTTAAATGTAATAAATATTTAAATATTTTTAAGCTCCAGTGTTTGCTTGATTGCTTGAAGTTATTTATTTTATTTCATTTGTTTAATTTTTATTTTATATAAGTATTTTTGTATTTATTTTATTTGTTTTTTATTAATTTATTTGTTATTTTATTTTATAATTTCTTTTTAATTTACTGTTTAATTGTCATTAGTATTTGTATTTATTTTTTATGATTTTAATATAATAATATTTATGATAATTATATGGGGCAACCCAGTGGCGCAGTAGGTAGTGCTGTTGCCTCACAGCAAGAACGTCGCTGGGTCGCAGGTTCGAACCTCGGCTAGGCTGGGTCAGTTGGCGTTTCTGTGTGGAGTTTGCATGTTCTCCCTGGGTTCGCGTGGGTTTCCTCCGGGTGCTCCGGTTTCCCCCACAGTCCAAACACATGCAGTACAGGTGAATTGGGTAAGCTAAAATTGTCCATAGTGTATGAGTGTGAATGTGTGTGTGGAAGTTCCCAGAGATGGGTTGCGGCTGGAAGGGCATCCGCTGCGTAAAATCGTGCTGGATAAGTTGGCGGTTCATTCCGCTGTGGCGACCCCGCAAGGGACAAAGCCGACAAGAAAATGAATGAATGAATAATTATATGTTATTGTTTTTATTTTATAATTATTTTTTACATTTATTTAATATATTTTTAATGTAATATATATTTAAATATTTTTTCAGCTTAAGCGTTTGCTTTGCAGCTAGAGAGTCTTAAAAATATTTATTTTATTTCGTTATTTTACAATTTTTGTTTGTTTTTAAATTAGGTTTATCATTTTATTGATTATTATTTTTAGTTTACTGTTTAACTGTATTTGAAATGAATGAATGAATGAATGAATAAACATTTAATTGTTTTTTTAGCTCCAGTGTTTGCTTCGTTGTATCTGCAGCGTGCACAGACAGCAGTGTGATGCTGTAATTGCAGACGGTGATAGTGTGTCAGTCTGATGATGAGAAATGAACAGATGTAGTTTTGTTGAACAGAGAAGTAGAAAGTGACGCCTGGTTAGAGCAGAGATGATGATGAAGATGATGATGACAATAGAGCCTCTTATTAACGTCACACAAGCACAGAGCTGTGTTTAATCCGTCTCTAATTACAGCAGATCCTAAACTGAACATGTATACATAGAGACCAAATTATGGGCTAGACCTGCTAATTACAAATGACGTCGGCTTGGGAAAACGTGCTTATGTTGGGATAAAAGAATTCATATGCAAATCAAATATATAGTAAGATACATTAGATTAGACAGTAACTAAACTGATGAACTCATCTAACAAACACTGAAGATCCACAGTCCAATAATTACATACCCACATGAATATGTTGGGAAAAACCTGTTAATAAAATGTTAACAAATAGGAAAACTCAAGCAACTTAGCAACTGCCTAGCAACCACTCAGAAAACCCTAGTAACCACACAGAACACCCTATCAACCACCTAACAACGGCTAAGCAACCACTTAGAACACCTTAGCAACCACTCAAAACACCCTAGCAACTACCTAGCATAGGCTTGGCAACCACCTTGCAACCACTCTGCATAGCCTAGCAACGACACTGAAAACCCAAGCAACTGGCTAGCAACAGCTTAGCAACCACTCAAAACACCTTAGCAACTGCCTAGCAACCACTTTTGCAACCGCCTAGCAAGCATCCAGAACAATCTAGCAACCACTTAGCAACCACCTAGCAACATCTTAGCAACTGCCTATCAACCACTCAGAACACCTTAGCAACTGCCTAGCAATCACTCGAAACATCTTAGCAACTGCCTAGAAATCACTCAGAACAACCTAACAACCACTTTTGCAACCGCCTAACAACCACCCAGAATGCCTTAACAACTGCCTATCAACCACTCAGAAGACCTTAGTAACTGCCTATCAACCACTCAGAATACCATAGCAACCACTTTACAACTGCCTAGCAACCACTCAGAACGATCTAGCAGCCACTTAGCAACCACTCAGAACAGCCTAGTAACCACATAGCAACCACTTAGCAACATCTTAGCAACCACCTAGAACATCTTATCAGCTGCCTATCAACCACACTGAACACCTTAGGAACTGTCTAGCAGCCAGTCAGAACACCCTAACAACCACTTTACAACTGCCTAGCAACCACTCAGGACACTCTAGCAACCACTTAGAACACAATAGCAACCACCTAGCACCATCTTAGCAACCACCTATCATCCACTCAGAACAGCTTAACAACTTCCCAACAACCACTCCGAACACCATAGCAACCACTTTACAGCTGCCTAGCAACAAATCAGAACACCTTAACAACTGCCTATCAACCACTCAGAATACCCTAGCAACCACTTTACAATTGCCTAGTAACCACTCAGAATACTGTAGCAACCATAGAGTAACCACCTAGCAACATCTTAGCAACCATCTATCAACCACTCAGAACACCTTAACAACTGCCTATCAGCCACTCAGAACGCCCTAGCAACCACCTAGCATTCACTCAGAACACCCTAGAAATGGATGTGCTAGCCATTTAAGCTGGACATGGCCTGAGGAATAAGCAGTGTTTGTGCTTAGTGTAAAGTGTTTGTGTCTCTTGAAGCAGGTGGAGAGCCTGATGGAGCCGCTGACAGACAGATGGAGCTTCAGTCTGTGTGTTTCTGTCTGTCGCTGTCACACACACAAACACAGATGGAGTTTAACTCACACACCAGAAAACAGACACACACTGTCACTCGCACTCACACCTCGGCACTTACTGACGAAGTCAAGAACTGCGGAGAAATGCACAGTTAAATGGCAGAAACCTGTGTTGACCAAACAGTAATGGCGTGTCAGGGGTTAAATGAAAACATTTCAGTATCAGTGTGTGTCTTCAACAGCTTCATCACTGCATCTCAGTGTTCATATCTACAACTATTATATTCTTTTCTGTTTATATAAAGGGGGATGAGTCTGTTATTTATTTTAATAAATTAATAAAATATATATATTTTTTCATATATAAACACATTTGAAGAAAGCAATTTTATGTTTAGCTATACGTTTGTGCTTAACAAACATGAGCACACTAATACATTTTCTATGAGATGCTTCACAACATTATATTTGCTTACCACTAAGAAAACCCTAGAAACTACACAGAACACTCTAGCAACCGCCTATCAACAGCTTAGCAATCACCTTGCAACCATTCTGAACAGCCTAGCAACCACAGAAAACCCTAGCAACTGCCTAGCATCAGCTTAGCAACCACCTTGCAACCCCTCAGAACACCTTAACAACTGTCTATCAACCATTCAGAACACCTTAGCAGCTGCTTAGCAACCACTTTTGCAACCATCTAGCATCCACTCAGAACACTCTAGAAACCACCTAGCAACCACCCAGAACACCTTAACAACTGCCTATCAATCACTCAGAACACCTTAGCAACTGCCTAGCAACCACTCAGAACACCCTAGCAATCACTTTGCAACTGCCTAGCAACCACTCAGAACACCCTAGCAACCACTTAAAACACCTTAACAACTACTTATCAAGCACTTAGAACACTGCCTAGCAACCACTGAAAACACCCTAGCAACCACTTTATAACTGGCTAGCAACCACTAAGAACACCCCAGCAACCACCTAGCAACATCTTAGCAACCACCTATCAACCACTCAGAACACTTTAACAACTGCCTATCAACCACTCAGAACACCTTAGCAACTGCCTAGCAACCACTCAGAACACCCTAGCAACCACATAGCAACCACCTAGCAACATCTTAGCAACCACCTATCAACCACTCAGAACACCTTAAGAACTGCCTAGCAACCACTCAGAACACCCTAGCAACCACATAGCAACCGCTTATAACACCTTAACAACAGCTTATCAACCACTCAGAACACTGCCTAGCAACCACTCAAAACACCCTAGTAACCACTTTACAACTGCCTAGCAACCACCCAGAAAACCTTAGCAACCACTTAGCAACCATCTAGCAACATCTTAAAAACCACCTTGCAACCCTTCAGAATATCTTAACAGCTGCCTACCAACCACTCAGAACACCCTAGCAACCACTTTACAAATGCCTAGCAACCACTTAGCAACCACTCAGAGCACCCTAACAACCACCTAGCAACATCTTAGCAACCACCTATCAACCACTCAGAACACCTTAACAACTGCCTATCAACCACTCAGAACACCTTAGCAACTGCCTAGCAACCACTCAGAACACCCTAGCAACCACATAGCAAACACCTAGCAACATTTTAGCAACCACCGATCAACCACCTTACACCTTAACAACTGCTTATCAACTACTCAGAACACTGCCTAGCAACCACTCAAAACACCCTAGTAACCACTTTACAACTGCCTAGCAACCACTCAGAAAACCTTAGCAACCATCTAGCAACATCTTAGCAACCACCTTGCAACCCCACAGAACACCTTAATAACTGCCGAGCAACCATTCAGAACACCTTAGCAACCACTTTACAAATGCCTTGCAACCACTCAGAACACCCTAGCAACCACCTAGCAACATCTTAGCAACCACCTATCAATCACTCAGAACACCTTAACAACTGCTTCTCAACCCCTCAGAACACCTTAGCAACTGCCTAGCAACCACTCAGAACACATTAACAACTACCTAGCAACCGCTCAGAACACCCTAGCAACCACTTTGCAACTGCCTATCAACCACTCAGAACACCCTAGCAACCACTTAGAACACCTTAACAACTGCTTATCAACCACTCAGAACACTGCCTAGCAACCACCTAGCAACATCTAAGCAACAACCTTGCAACCCCTCAGAACACCTTAATAACTGCCTAACAACCATTCAGAACACCCTAGCAACCAATTTAAAACTGCCTAGCAACCACTCAGAACTCTCTAGCAACCACTTAGCAACCACTTAGAAAACCCTAGCAACCACCTAGCAACATCTTAGCAACCACCTATCAACCACTCAAAACAACTTACCAACTGCCTATCAACCACTAAGAACACATTAGCAACTGCCTAGCAACCACTCAGAACACCCTAGCAACCACATAGCAACCACCTATCAACCACTCAGAACACCTTAACAACTGCCTAGCAACTACTCAGAACACCCTAGCAACCAGTTTGCAACTGCCTAGCAACCACTCACACCCTAGCAACCGCTTAGAACACCTTAACAACTGCTTATCAACCACTCAGAACACTGCCTAGCAACCACTCAAAACACCTTAGCAACCACTTTACAACTGTCTAGCAACCACTCAGAACACTCTAGCAACCGCTTAACAACCACCTAGCAACATCTTAAAAACCACCTTGCAACCCTTCAGAATACCTTAACAGCTGCCTAGCAACCACTCAGAACACCCTAGCAACCACTTTACAACTGCCTAGCAACCACTAATAACACTCTAGCAACCACTTAGCAACCACTCAGAGCACCCTAACAACCACCTAGCAACGTCTTAGCAACCACCTATCAACCACTAAGAACACCTTAGCAACTGCCTAGCAACCACTCAGAACACCCTAGCAACCACATAGCAACCACCTAGCAACATGTTAGCAACCACTTATCAACTACTCAGAACACCTTAATGACACTCAAAACACCTTAGCAACTGCCTAGCAACCACTGTGTCGCCCTTATTATCGATTAGTATTGTTATATTAATCACATTTTTATTACAATATAATTGTTTACATTCACTAAATAGTCAATAAATAAATATAAATGTTTTTAAAAAATCTAAAAAAAAATAAACCCATTATTTGGGTTTGTCCATTGGGTTAACTTAAAGGGCTGAAAGCTGTAAAATCACATGTACATCAGTATTGACAGCCTTTGCTCAACACTTTGTTGATGCACCTTTGGCAGCGATTACAGCCTCAAGTCTTTCTGAATATGATGCCACAAGCTCGGCTCACCTGTCTTTGGGGATTTGTGCCCATTTCTCTTTGCAGTACCTCTCAAGCTCTATCAGGTTGTATGGGAAGCGACGGTGTACGGCCATTTTCAGATCTCTCCAGAGACGTTCAATAGGATTTAGGTCTGGGCTTGGGCTGGGCCACATTCACCGAGTTGTTGGGAAGCCACTTCATTGATATTTTGGTGGTGTGCTTTGGGTCATTGTCCTGCTGGAAGATGAAGCGTCACCCCACTCTGAGGTCAAGAGCACTCTGAAGCAGGTCTTCATTCAGGATGTCTCTGTACATTGCTGCATTCATCTTTCCCTCTATCCTGACTAGTCTTCCAGTTCCTGCTGCTGAAAAACATCCCCACAGCATGATGCTGCCACCACCATGCTTCACTGTAGAGATGCTATTAGCCTGGTGATGAGCGCTGCCTGCTTTTCTCCAAACGTAACGCCTGGCGTTCACTCCAAAGAGTTCAATTTGAGTCTCATCAGACCAGAGAGTTTAGTTTCTGATGGTCTGAGAGTCCTTCAGATGCCTTTTGGCAAATTCCAGGTGGGGAGTGTCTTCCGTCTGGCCACTCTACCATACAGGCCTGATTGGTGGATTGCTGCACAGATGGTTGTCCTTCTGTAAGGTTCTCCTCTCTCCACAGAAGAACGCTGGAGCTCAGACAGAGTGACCACCGGGTTATTGATCACCTCCCTGACTAAGGCCCTTCTCCCCCGATCACTCAGCTTAGATGGCCGGCCAGCTCTAGGAAGAGTCCTGGTGGTTCTCCATCTTCCACTTACGGATGATGGAGGCCGCTGTGCTCAGTGGAGCTTTCAGAGCAGCAGAAATGTTTCTGTAACCTTCCCCAGCCTTGTGCCTCCAGACAATCCTGTCTCGGAGGCAGTGGTGTAAAGTAACTAATTACAAATACTCAAATGACTGTAATTGAGTAGTTTTTCTCAGGAATTGTAATTTACTGAGTAGTTTTATTAATGTGTACTTTTACTTCTCCTTGAGTACATGTTTAGTGCAGTATCTTTACTTTTACTCCACTACTGTTCTTCAACCTGCTACTTTATTTTTCTTGTCCACAGGGATTAGAAAAATCAGACCTGAGATTCCTGTCCAATCAAATCGCACATACCGTAGAAGGTAAATCGCATCATAATGAGCTACCTCAAGACGTGTGCACTTTATAATTGCAGCAAACTGTTTGGAAATATTAAAAGTGTCCATGAAGATGTTCAAAATGTTTACACGCATTGACCCAGAGACTGTGTAGATGCATGTCACTGATGAGAAGATGACGGATGTTTACTGTATGATGACCGAAATGGCCTTAAACACCCAGCAGGCACAAGATGTCAACATGACGTCTGATTGACATTGAACCCTAACGTCATGGGGACTTTGCATTTTGTTTGGAAATGAAAATCGGGTTGACGTCAGGCCAATGTCAATGTCCAATGTCCAACCTAAAACCAACCAAATATCAACGTCTAATGATGTTACAGCTTGACATTGTGTGAACGTTACCCCTATGATGTCTATCAGACGTTGGATTTTGGTTGCCGTAATGTCAGTATTTGACGTCTTATATGTCGTTGGTTTAAGATGTTGGCTCAATGTTGGATTTTGGTCACTTTCTAACAACCTAAAATCAACCAAATATCAACGTCATTTGACGTCATTATTGGGCATCAAAATAACAATGTCCTTAGCTGCTGGCTTGACAATTAATTTTGGTCACCTGATAGCACAACCTAAACCTAACCTAATATTAATGTCTCATGATGTTGTGTGTCTTCTGGGCAATAGCTAAATGCACTACAGAATGTTACGTTTACACACACATGCACAAATTAATGTAAACACATCAGCTTTATACAGTGTAATACTCACTACTCACTACTCTTGAGTACTTTTGAAAGCTCTAGTTTTTACTCATACTTTGAGTAATATTTACAGCAGACACTTTTACTCTACTCACACCACATTTTTAGGCAAGTAATGGTACTTTTACTTAAGTATGATTTTTCAGTACTCTCTCCACCACTGCTCTGAGGTCTACAGACAATTCCTTTGTCTTCATGCTTGGTTTGTGCTTTGACATGCACTGTCAACCCTGGAACCTTATATAGACAGGTGTATGCCTTTTCACATCATGTCCAATCCGATGAATTGACCACAGGTGAACTCCAATGAAGCTGCTGAAACATCTCCAGAATGATCAGTGGAAACAGAATGAACCTGAGCTCAATGTAGAGCTTCACTCCAAAGGCTGTCAATACTGATGTACATGTGATTTTACAGCTTTTATTTTTAATAAATTTGCAACAATTTCAAAAACTCTTTTTCACATTGTCATTATGGGGGATTGTGTGTAGAATGTTGAGGAAATCAATCAATTTAATCCATTTTGGAATAAGGCTGTACTCAGTGCCTAATTTGTGAATTAAGAGGTCCAGGAACAGATCGGGGTAATGAGGGCGTGGTGGGGGTTGGGGGGGGGGGGGATGGGGGGATGGTTGTTTGGGTGAAAGTGAGTGGGGCAGGGGTGTTGCGGACAAACATGAAGAGGGTTGATGAGTCGCTGAAGAGAGTGAAAGTGAACAGCGGACGGGGGAGGAGGGCGATCCATAAAATGAGGTGCAGGATTTCTGAGGTGCCGGATCCAGATCCGGTGTGTTCCGGTAGAAATTAAGGTCTGGCTGTAACATAAAATAATGTATATTTCAAGCGGAACCTTTATCTTTTCATGTAAAATTAAATTCAAATTAAGTAAGGTTTCACTATTCATGGTGCCCCAGGTGTTGAAAAGAAGTATTAACATTAAAATCCTAATGGTTATAGACATGTTTACAACATATGATGATACATTTATTTAAAAAAAAGCTATATGATTAATACAGGCTTTTTGCCATTGGTCGAGGCCCCGTAATTCCCAGGGGCCCTAAGTGGCTGCTTACCTCGTTTATTGGTTAAATCTGCCTTTGGCAGTGAGTTCAACAGATCGTTTAACCCCAGTTTCTTTGCAAATCCTGTCTTGTATACATGCTTATATGCATTATTAGTGTAATACACATCTGTCAATCAATAATGGTGGGCGGGGAAAACCGCACTGCTATGTCATATTGCGGTCAGCCTCAAAATCTGATTTGGATCATATTTTAGATTTGCTGTTTAAATCACTTCAATATGATACACTACACTACACACACACACACACACACACACACACACACACACACACACACACACACACACACACACACACACACACACACTTCTGTCCAAACAGCTTCTGAGTTTTCATGATAGGAGCCCTTTAAATCAAAAAAAAAGTGTAGTCATTATTATTAGCTTCACGCGTTTGTGTGCGTGCGTGTGTGTGTGCGTTTCATACAGATGAGGTCTCTCTCCACACACACACGCTATTGCGCAACGCGTCGCTCCTCTCTCTCCACGCTCGTCCTCGACACGAAGGACTCGGTTCCCAAATGACTCGGTTCGGTTGAGCTCGGTTCCTTCAAGCGTTCGGATGCTGCTCGCGCACCCGGAGAGATGACGGACAGCAGGTGCACGCGCTCCGCTCGCCCCCGACGCCGCCGGGCGCGCGACAGCATTGAGTCGGTCTGAAGCTCCGGAGCTCCGCGCACGCCGGGACTCGTGTGTCCGCGGAAAGCGATGCCAGCGGCGGACACAGCGGCTCCGTCACGCGCCGTCAATAAAACACTCGATTTCAGCGCGGGAAACGAACCCTCGCGCTTCTGATGAGCAGATTTGGTCGCATCTTCAGGAGACAGACTCTGTGTAATCTGGATATGTTGAAAGGCACGTAATCATGGATGGGATTATTTGCGTTTTGGGGCTCCTGACGCTGGTTTGGAGGGCATCTGGAGCCAGGGAGTGTACGGTGAGTTCATACTGATGCATTTATATGCCAGTCAACATGCGCGCGTGAACAGGTGCCATTTCACACAGCATCCAGCATTAGATCTGCTCTGAGTCCACACACACACACACACACACACACACACTTTACACAATCATCATTTACGCTTATACACAATCATCATTTACACATGCACATGCAATTCTTGCTTAGATTTTTTGTCTTGCTTTTAGTCCAAATATCTTAAATCAAGAAGCATTTTCTAGACAGTCCAAACACACAGTGTTGTTTTCAGAAATAATGAGTCAAAATTAAGTGAGTTTTTCATTAAAACAAGCAACAAAATGGGGTAAACTGAATGATTTTATGTTAAAAGGAAAAACATTATTTTGCTTACTGCATTGTCAGATTATTGTGCTTGTTTTAAGCACAAACTCACTTCATTTTGACTCATTATTTCTGAAAACAACACTATATTTGTTGCTTGTCTAGAAAATGCTTCTTGATTTAGGAATTTGTACGTTTAGACTAGAAACAAGACAGAAACTCAAAGTAAGAAAAGCTTTTTTGCAGGGCTGATGATGCTTTTACCAGCAGAAGATTCATTTAGCAGTTGCTTTTAAAAATGCTGGGTTGTTTTAACACTTGGCTGGGTTAGATATGCACAAACTGGGTTGAAAAAAATGTGATTTAAATGTAATTTTATGCTGCAAAATTGCGTTTTTGCAATTTAGAGTTTTTGTCTAACTCAAAATAGAGTTTTTGTCTTGTTTTTAGTCCAAATATCTGAACATACTTAAATTAAGAAGCATTTTCCTGATCAGAAAAACACACAGTCTTGTTTTCAGAAATAATGAGTCAAAATGAAGTGAGTTTATTAAAACAAGCTAAATAATCTGACAAAGGGGGAAGCAGAATAATCTTATGTGAAAAGGAAAAACTAGATTATTTTGCTCACCGCATCAGCAGATTATTTAGCATGTCTTGATGAAAAACTCTTCATTTGGACTCATTATTTCTGAAGGCAAGACTATATTTGTTACTAGTCTATAAAGTGCTTCTTAATTTAAGAGTTTGTAGATATTTGGATTAGAAATTAGACAAAAACTAATCTTTTGCAGTGTAAAAATTAACCCAACATTGGGTTTTGACAGCACAGCATTTTCAAGATGGAAATTGAGGATGTTTAACGAGTTCCAAATGGTGAAATGATCATTTAAAATCAAAAATGGATTATTTTAATAGCGGTTTTAATCATTTTAATATTTTAATTGACTCTTTATTATTTTATAAATGCTGTTTTATAGTCAACGCTGGGTTAGACATGGACAAACACAACAGTTGGGTTGAAAAATGTAATTTAGCATCAGAATAAAATAGCAGCATTTTATTCAGCGTGCACAGAGACACTATATAAATGTGTGTGTATATGTTAGAATAAATAAAAACTGGATTATTTTAATGGCATCTCAAATCAAAGATTTGTGTTTGGCTTATGCAAATCGTCGCATTGAAATATTACAAAGCCACAGGTTTTAGAAAGGAACTTTTATTATGCATTATGAAGATGGTATTTACCACTGAATTTCATTGTAGTTTAATACACACTTTAAAAATGCTGGGTTGTTTTTAACACTATGCTGGGTTAGATCTGGACAAGCACAACAGCTGGGTTGAAAAATGTGATTTAAATGTAATTTTATGCTGCGAAATTGCTTGCTCAGAGTTTTTGTCTTGTTTTTAGTCCAAATATATACAAATTCTTAAACCAAGAAGCATTTTCTAGACGAGACAAACACACTCATGTTTTCAGAAAGAATGAGTGTGTGCTTAAAACAAGCAAAATAATCTGCCAATGGGGGAAAGGAAATAATCTTACAGCATGTCAAAAGGAAAAACTAGATTATTTTGCTCACCACATAGTTTAATACACGCTGTAAAAAATGCTGGGTTGTTTTAACACTTCGCTGGGTTAGATATGGACGAGCACAACAGCTGGGTTGATTTAAATATCATTTCACACTGCAAAGAAATGCTTTCTTACTCAGAGTAGCTTGTTTATAGTCCAGATATCTAATAATTCTTAAATCAAGAAGCATTTTCTAGACAAG
This sequence comes from Danio kyathit, assembly GCA_903798195.1. Taxonomy (NCBI): domain Eukaryota; kingdom Metazoa; phylum Chordata; class Actinopteri; order Cypriniformes; family Danionidae; genus Danio; species Danio kyathit. Next base: position 63,370,252 of record LR812538.1, read on the forward strand.
CTCAAGCTATAGTGTTGTTTTCAGAAATAATGAGTCAAAATCAAGTGGGTTTCTCCTTAAAACAAGCAAAATAATCTGCCAATGGGGGAAAAAAGGAAAAACTAGATTATTTTGCTCACCACATTGTCAGATTATTGCGCTTGTTTAAAGACCAAACTCTCTTCACTTTGACTCCTTATTTCTGAAGGCAGGACTATATCTTTTTCTTGTCTAAAAAGCTTCTTGATTTAAGAGTTTGTAGATATTTGGACTAGAATGAGACAAACTCTTATATAAGAAACACAGTTTTTGCAGTGCTGAGTTCCTGGATGCTTTTAGAAGCAGAAGTTTCATTTAAGCATTTGACTTTAAAAATGCTGGGTTGTTTTAACAACATGCTGGGTTAGATAGGGACAAACAACAACAGCTGGGTTCAAAAATGTGTTTTTAATGTAGTTTTACACTGCAAAAAATGCTTTCTTACTCAGAGTAGCTTGTTTCTAGACCAGATATCTAATAATTCTAAATCAAGCATTTTCTAGACACGAGAATACTGTCATGTTTCCTGAAATAATGAGTCAAATTAAGTGAGTTTTTCCTTAAAACAAGCAAAATAATCTGCCCCATGGGGTAAATTATCTAGCCAACACAAGATTATTTTGCTTGGTTTAAGGAAAAACTCACTCAATTTTGACTCATTATTCTGAAAACAAAACACTTTCTGCTACTTATCTAAAAAAGCTTCTTGATTTAAGAGTTTTTTGACATTTGGACTAAATTAGACTTTTTTTTGCAGAGTAAAAATTAACCCAACTTTGGGTTTGCCCATATCAGACCCAACATTAGCTTTTGACAACCCAGCATGTTCTAGATGGGAAACTCAGGCTGTTTTTTTAAAGCACGTTCATTAAACAATTAGATTATTTAAATTGCAATATTTGCTTTTATGTTTATCATTTGGTTAAAAATGCTGTTTTTAACTCAACGCTGGGTTAGACATGGACAAACACAACAGTTGGGTTGAAAAATGTAGTTTAGCATCAGAATAACTGCAGCATTTTATTCAGAGTGTACAGAGGCACTGGATAAGTGCATGTTCACCATTTAGAATGAAGAAAAACTGAATTATTTTAATTGCAAAAGTTCATTTTGAGTTCAAGATTTGTGTTTGGTTTATGCAAATCATCACATGTTGCATTTAAATATTATAAATCCACAGGGTTTGGAAGGGAGATTTTATTATGCGTTATGGAGACTGTGAATTTCATTGTAGTTTAATCCACTCTGTAAAAAATGCTGGGTTGTTTTGACACTACGCTGGGTTAGATATGGACGAGCACAACAGCTGGGTTGAAAAATGTGATTTAAAAATCATTTCATACTGCAAAATAATGCTTTCTTACTCAGAGTAGCTTGTTTATAGTCCACATATCTAATAATTCTTAAATCAAGAAGCATTTTCTAGACAAGCTCAAGCTATAGTGTTGTTTTCAGAAATAATGAGTCAAAATCAAGTGGGTTTCTCCTTAAAACAAGCAAAATAATCTGCCAATGGGGGAAATGAAATAATCTTACAGCATGTCAAAAGGAAAAAGTAGATTATTTTGCTCACCACATTGTCAGATTATTGCGCTTGTTTAAAGACCAAACTCGCTTCACTTTGACTCCTTATTTCTGAAGGCAGGACTATATATTTTTCTTGTCTAAAATGCTTCTTGATTTAAGAGTTTGTAGATATTTGGACTAGAATGAGACTAAAACTCTTGTGTAAGAAACACAGTTTTTGCAGCGCTGAGTTCCTGGATGCTTTTAGAAGCAGAAGTTTTATTTAAGCATTTGACTTTCAAAATGCTGGGTTGTTTTACAACATGCTGGGTTAGATAGGGACAAACAACAACAGCTGGGTTCAAAAATGTGATTTTAATGTAGTTTTACACTGCAAAGAAATGCTTTCTTACTCAGAGTAGCTTGTTTCTAGACCAGATATCTAATAATTCTAAATCAAGCATTTTCTAGACAAGAGAATACTGTCATGTTTCCTGAAATAATGAGTCAAATTAAGTGAGTTTTTCCTTAAAACAAGCAAAATAATCTGCCAATGGGGTAAATTATCTAGCCAACACAAGATTATTTTGCTTGTTTTAAGGAAAAACTCACTCAAATTTGACTCATTATTTCTGAAAACAAAACACTTTCTGCTACTCATCTAAAAAAGCTTCTTGATTTAAGAGTTTGTAGATATTTGGACTAGAATGAGACAAACTCTTGTGTAAGAAACACAGTTTTTGCAGCGCTGAGTTCCTGGATGCTTTTAGAAGCAGAAGTTTCATTTAAGCATTTGACTTTCAAAATGCTGGGTTGTTTTAACAACATGCTGGGTTAGATAGGGACAAACAACAACAGCTGGGTTCAAATGTGATTTTAATGTAGTTTCACACTGCAAAAAAACGCTTTCTTACTCAGAGTAGCTTGTTTCTAGACCAGATATCTAATAATTCTTAAATCAAGAAGCATTTTTAAGACAAGCTCAAACTATAGTGTTGTCTTCAGAAATAATGAGTCAAAATCAAGTGGGTTTTCCATTAAAACAAGCTAAATAATCTGCCAATGGGGGAAATTATTTAGCGAACACAAGATTATTTTGCTTGTTTTAAGGAAAAACTCACTCAAATTTGACTCCTTATTTCTGAAGACAACACCATTTATAAAACTAAAAACTAATAATGCTTCTTGATTTAAGAGTTTTTGATATTTGGACTATATTTGGTGTTCATGTTTATACTTTTTGCAGTGTAAAAATGAATGCAGCTTTGGGTTTGCCCATATCTGAGCCAACATTCGATTTGGACAACATAGCCTGAATTTGCCATGTAGAACATGCTGTTTCTCAATAAATGGATATTTCACCATTTACAAAAACAAATGGATTATTTAAATTGCAATATTTGCTTTTATGTTTATCATTTGGTTAAATAAGGGTGACGCAGTGGCGCAGTAGGTAGTGCTGTCGCCGCACAGCAAGAAGGTCGCTGGTTTGAGTCTCGGCCTGGTCAGTTGGTGTTTCTGTGTGGAGTTTGCATGTTCTCCCCGTGTTGGTGTGGGTTTCCTCCAGGTGCTCCGGTTTCCCCCACAGTCCAAACACATGCACTAGGGGAATTGATGAACTACATTGGCCGTAGTGTATGAGTGTGTATGGGTGTTTCCCAGTACTGCATTGCAGCTGAAAGGACATCCGCTGTATAAAAATGTGCTGGAATAATTGGCGGTTAATTCTGCTGTGTCGAACCTCTGATAAATAAAGGGACTAAACTGAAGGAAAATGAATGAAGACAGAATTTAACACTGGATTTTAGCAGAATTTAATACACTCTTTAAAAATGCTGGGTTGTTTTAACACAAGGCTGGGTTGGATATGAACAACAAATGGGTTGAAAAAAAATTATATTTCATGTAAAACATTTAACCCAACTCTGGGTTTGTCCATATTTGACCCAACATTGGGCTAAAACAAACCAGCATTTTTCTAGTGTGTACAGGGAAATTCAGGCTGTTCAAAGAGCATGTTCATTTCATTCATTCATTCATTCATTCATTCATTCATTCATTCATTCATTCATTCACTTTTTATTTGATATTTTTATTCATTCATGATTTCATTCATTATTTATTAACTCATTCAGTTTTTATTTATTTAATTCATTTTTTAAAAGTTTTTATTGTGTTCATTAATTTTATTTATTTATTTTGTTATTCATTCATTCATTTTTTTCAGTCATTCATGAATTCATTTTATTGTATTCATTCATGCATTTTACTTATTTTATTTATTTTTTTTTTCATTCATTCGTTTTTTTTTCATTCATTCATTTTTAAATTTTATTTCATCCATTTTTTTTACTTTTGCTATTTTTATTTATTCATTTATTTATTCATTCATTCATTCATTCATTGTTTATTTTTTCATTAATTTATTAATTTATTAATTAATTCATTGTTTATTTATTCATTCATTTTTATTGTGTTCATCAATTTTATTTATTTATAGATTTTTTATTCATTCATTCATTTTAATTTCATTCATTTATTTTTAATTTTTGTTATTTTATTTATTTATTCATTCATTTATTCATTAATTAATTTTATTTATTCATTCATTCATTCAGTTTTTATCATATTTATTCATTCATATTATTTATTTATTAATTAATTAATTAATTAATTTATTTATTTTATTTTTTAATTTTTTTAAATTCATTCATTCATTCATTCATTTATTCGTATAATATAAATTAAATTTTTTTTTTTATTCCAAACTATAAAAGAAAAAAGACTTCCTCCAGAATAAAAAATATATTAGGACAGAAAGCCTCGCTCTGTTAAACAGCTTAATGAAGAAAAAACCAAAGCGAAGAAATATTTCACAGAAGGGCCAATAATCGACTTCAACAGTATGTTACTACTCTGCACTCTCCAATGCTGTGTGCAACTAGTGTGTTTCTGCGCGTGTGTGTGTGTGTGTGTGCGTGCGTGCATGCGTGTGTGTGTGTGTGTGTGTGTGTGTGTGTGAGAGAGAGAGAGAGTGTGTTAACCAGAGATCTGCTTCAGCGTGAGTCATAATAATGTGCAAAGGGAAAACTTCTGAGCAGTGTTTACTGTGTGCTTCTGCTGCCGGGTCACGCTTATACAGTGGGCGGAATATAGAAAAAATAGCAGAAGACTACACACACACACACGCACGCACGCACACACACACACACACACACGCATGCACGCACACACACACACACACACGCGCAGAAACACACTAGTTGCACACAGCATTGGAGAGTGCAGAGTAGTAACATACTGTTGAAGACGATTATTCGCCCTTCTGTGAAATATTTCTTCGCTTTGGTTTTTTCTTCATTAAGCTGTTTAACAGAGCGAGGGTTTTTGTCCTAATATATTTTTATTCTGGAGGAAGTCTTTTTTCTTTTATAGTTTGGCTGGAATAAAAAAATATATTAATTTATATTATACGAATGCATATTATACGTCTGGTTTACTATTGGATTTTCTGCAATATTTAATATTTAATTTGGTATATAGTTAAAGGCAAAATTATTTCCCAAGTGCTGTTTAATTAAAGGGTGGTACAGTGGATCAGTGGTTAGCACTCACAGCAAGAAGGTCGCTGGTTTGATCCTCGGCTGGGTCAGTTGGTGTTTCTGTGTTTGCATGTTCTCCCCATGTTGGTGTGGGTTTCCTCCGGATGCTCCGGTTTCCCCCACAGTCCAAACACATGCGCTATAGGGATGAACTAAATTGACCATAGTGCATGAGTGTGTGTGTGTGTGAGTGAATGAATGATTGTGCATGGGTGTTTCCCAGTACTGGGTTGCAGCTGGAAAGTCATCCGCTGTGTTAAACACATGCTGGAATAGTTGACGGTTCATTCCGCTGTGGTGACCCCTGATAAATAAGGGACTAAGCCCAAGGAAAATGACTGAATGCATACATATGCTTAATTACACAATAAGTTTGTTAGTAATGGATGCTCATTTTGAGTATATGATTATTGTTGTTATGAGCACCTGTTTGTTTACTTGAGTGTAAGATGGTAATTAGATTTAGTTCATTTAATCACACTTTAAATAACTTAATAAAAAATAATGCATATGTAATTAAATTAAGATGCTCATTTACATGAGTATATGACTATTATTGAGTGTAATATTGTTATTTATTTTAATTAATCACAAAAATGTAGTAAACAATATCATTGTAGCGACTATTAATTTGCAAAAGGTTTTATATATGCAAATTAAGCAAATATTCATTCATTCATTTTCTTTTCGGCTTGGTCCTAAAGGCTTAACTAGGTTAATTAGGCAGGTTATTGTATAATGATGGTTTGTTCTGAAGACTATCGAGAATATAGCTTAAAGGGGCTAATAATATTGACCCTAAAATGGTGTTTAAAAAATTAAAAACTGCTTTTATTCTAGCCGAAATAAAACAAATAAGACTTTCTCCAGAAGAAAAAATATTATCAGACATACTGTGAAAAAATCCTGAATCTGTTAAACATCATTTGGGAAATATTTAAAAAAGAAAAAATATTCAACGGGGAGCGAATAATTCTGACTTCAACTGTAAATATATATATATATATATAATATTGTAAATTTGTAACATAGTAAATATAATATAGAAATGTAAACAACAATTTAATAAACCATATCATTGTAGCAACTCTGACTAATTGTATATATGCAAATTAGGCAAATAAATAAATACACTTTAACTTTATATATACCCCATATTGGGTCAAATAATGACGAACCCAATGGTAAGTATATTTAAAGTTTAGTAACATTAAGTTTGTTCACATTTGACCCAGCATTGGGTCAGATTTGTGTAAATAGAATTAATTAGGCAATCTGGTCAAATTGTATTCATATTGTAATATACAGTTGACGACAAAATAATAATAATTATTTGTATTAAATGTTTATAATAGAGATTTTCACAGTATTTCCTTTAATATTTTGTCTTCTTGAAAAAAAATCTTATTTATTTTACTTTGGAATAAAAGCAGTTTTAATTGTTTTAAACCCATTTTAAGGTCAATATTATTAGCCCCTTGAATATACCCTATATATTTTTTCGATCGTCTACAGAACAAACCACTGATATACAGTAACTTGCCTAATTACTCTAATGAAGCATTTAAATTGCACTTTAAGCTGAATACTAGCATTATATTATAATATAACTTATTATGCACGGTCATCATGCCAAACACAAAATGATTTATATATTAGAAATTTGTATTTATGTTTAAACATTAGATGAAATAATATCTTAATTAAACATTCATTCATTCATTTTTCCTTCAGCTTAGTCCCTTTATCCATCAGGGGGAATGATCCGCCAACTATTCCACCATATGTTTTATGCAGCGAATGCAACACAGTACTTGGAAACACCCATACACACTCATTCGCTCACACACTCATACACTACGGCCAATGTAGTTGATCAATTCCCCTATAGTGCATGTGTTTGGACTGTGGGGGAAACCGGAGCACCCGGAGGAAACCCACACCAACACGGAGAGAACATGCAAACTCCACACAGAAACACCAACTGACCCAGCCGGGACTCGAACAAGCGACTTTCTTGCTGTGAGGCCACAGTGCTAACCACCAAAACACCATGCTGCACTAATGATCTCCTCCTGTACACTAAATAAAGCCTGAATTAATTACTGTATAGCTATAGTCTGTATAAGATGTAACTGGCTTCAGTTTGCTCCAGTTCCGTGTTTTTCTGCTGATGCTGATCTTCTGAACGGATGTATTGATGCGCTCTTGTTCTGGTGTCATTAGCGCTTCACACTGCCTATGATTTACAGCTCATTTAAGTCCACTTCACAGTGCACACTGATTGGCACAAACACCGAGTACACAGAGATCTGTCAGTCAATCCCAGCATGCATTAGTGAATGAATGCTGTTTGAACAGAGCACAGAATATTATGTAGTGTTATTATTATTCATTCATTCATTCATTTTTTCTTTGACTTTGTCGCTTATTTATCAGAGATCACCACAGAGGAATGAACCGCCAATTATTCCAGCATATAGTTTACACATTGGATGGCTTCTTAACAAGAAAGTTGTTGATCTTGAACTGGTTCGAGTCTCAGCTGGGTCAGTTGGTGTTTCTGTGTGGAGTTTGCATGTTCTCCCCGTGTTGGCGTGGGTTTCCTCCGGGTGCTCCGGTTTCCCCCACAGTCCAAACACATGCGCTATAGGGGAAATTATGAACTAAATTGGCCGTAGTGTGTGGTTGTGTGTGTGTGTGTGTGTGTGTGTGTGTGTGTGTGTGTGTGTGTGTGTGTGTGTGTGTGTGTGTGTGTGAATGAGTGTATGGGTGTTTCCCAGTACTGGGTTGCAGCTGAAAGGGCATTCACTGTGTAAAACATGTGCTGGAATAGTTGGCGGTTCATTCTGCTGTGGTGACCACTGATAAATAAAGGGACTAAGCTGAAGGAAAATCGATGAATGAACATTTTGATGTGTGTAAAGGAAAACAAAAGCTGGAAAGATAGATGTGTTGCTTTGTAATTCTGCTCTGGAATGTTGTTTTTACCCGTGTTGAAGTCATAATTGTGATTTTTTTCTGAATACTTTAATGCGTTTGGACAGAATCCCTTGATTTGCTGTTCAGTTTCATAATTCTTTCTCATTTCACTTCCCAGAAAACACGTTTTATTCAATGACCAACTGTTGCCGTTTGCCTGCTGCTGCTATTTGTCATTTTCATGCTGACACAGAGGATGATGGGAAATGTAGTTATTTTAGA
>LR812538.1:63378681-63386181 GCA_903798195.1 Danio kyathit
GCGAATCCTGACCTGCTCTTGAACAGATTACAGGCTTCCTTATTCAGACAAACACTGCTGGAAATGATCAGAAGCATGACTGAATGAATGAGCAATACTTCACCTGTACACTACTGAATGTCATCATACAGTATAGATATATGCAGCAGTAGTACATTATATGTTTATTGTGTGTGTATATACAGTATATATACTCTCTCTCTCTCTATATATATATATATATATATATGTAAAAAGGGGCGACATGGTGGCTCAGTGGTTATCATTGTGGCCTCACAGCAAGAAGGTTGTAGGTTCGAGTCCCGACTGGGTCAGTTGGTGTTTCTGTGTGGAGTTTGCATGTTCTCCTCGTGTTGGTGTGGGTTTCCTCCGGGTGCTCCGGTTTCCCCCACAGTCCAAACACATGCGCTATAGGGGAATTAATGAACTAAACTGTCCGCTGTGTAAAATATATGCTGGAATAGTTGGCGGTTCATTCCACTGTGTCGACCCCTGATAAATAAAGGGACTAAGCTGAAGGAAAATGAATGAAATGAATGAATGTGTAATCTAGATTCCGTAATATGATTTATATATATATATCTCTACACTACCTGACAGAAGTCTTGTGGTGGATCTCAGTTGTAGAGCAGCAAATAATAACTCGACTTCATATTGATCATGAGTGAAAGTGTCAGAAGGTGGATTTCTCTGCTAAATCATCTGTTGATCTGCATCAATCATCACCAATACTGCAGAAGACCTACTGGAACCAGCATGGAGCCAAGATTCTCACAGAAATCAGTCAAGTTTGGTGAAGGAGAAATCATGGTTTGGGGTTATATTCAGTATGGGGGCGTGCGAGAGATCTGCAGAGTGGATGATCAACATCAACAGCCTGAGGTATCAAGACATTTGTGCTGCCCATTACATTACAAACCACAGGAGAGGGACAATTCTCCAGCAGGATAGCGCTCCTCATACTTCAGCCTCCACATCAAAGCTCCTGAAAGCAGAGAAGGTCAAGCTGCTCCAGGATTGGCCAGCCCAGTCACCAGACATCAACATTATTGAGCATGTCTGGGGTAAAATGAAGGAGGAGGCGTTGAAGATGAACACAAAGACTCTTGATGAACTCTGGGAGTCCTGCAGGAACGCTTTCTTTGCCATTCCAGATGACTTTATTAATGCGTGATTTGAGTCATTCAGAGATGTATGATGCAGTCCTCCAAGCTCATGATGGAGTCAGACACAATATTCATTCTGTTTCCACTGCAGCATGACTTTATATTCTATACTGGACATTATTGAAGGTTCAGTGATGAGACTTTAGTCTAAGCAGAGTCAGACCTTACTGTCCTAATGAAATCATTCAACATCAAGACATGATCAGATTTTATTGTGCTCAAATAAGCTAAATCTAGAGGCCTTTGCCTTTCATAGAGACACTTCTGATACCAAATCATCAACTAGAAGTCAAGATATATTGCTGTTAATAAATCTTGGATAAGCCACAGGACTACTATATGCATGTATATATATATTCATTCATTCATTCATTCATTTTCCTTCAGCTTAGTCCCTTTATTTATCAGGGGTTGCCTCAGCGGAATGAACCGCCAACTTATCCATCATATGTTTTACACAGCGGATGCCCTTCCAGCTGCAACCCAGTACTGGGAAAGTGTTTGTATATATATATATATATATATTGCATTTTTTCATGCCTCAAATTTCATGCTACAAATCACTTATTCCCACTTTAAAATCATGCAAACAATAAAATAAATGAAACTGAAATATATAAATGTATTTACAATTTATAGTTATGTGTTTGAGTAATGATTAGTGCTGGGCCGTTAACGGCGTTAACGTGCTGCGTTAACGCGAGACTCTTATCGCGCGATAAAAAAAATATCGCCGTTAATCTATTCTCAAAGTTGGGTTAGGAGCTGGGTCTATTCTACGCAAGCTATGATGACTTTCACCTTGATATATTACCGCGGATGTATACCTGACCGGTGAGCCGTCTGCTCTATTGAATCAAATCAGCAGGATGCCTGACTCTAACTGCAGTTTCACTTTTCATTTATTCCTTCGTGACAAACTGGGGTAATATAGACGCAAATACGGAGTAAGGACAGGTGAGAGAGTTATGGAGTTTAATAACGCATGCCAAATGGTAAGAAGAAAAAAAAACTTCCGCATTTCGCGATGTGTGTGTGTGTGTTTGTGTATGTGTGTGTGTGCAGTCCTTTCTGACAGCCGCGTGTGGACCTTGTCGGAAAATATGGCGAAAGGTCCTAAAGACCGCGGTGTTTACTTCAATAATGCCACTAAAATCTGCATACTCCACATCTTAATTCCATTTCTGTTTAGTTCAGTGCTGACTTTAGTCTGATTAAGCTCATCAGAATTCGCTGTTTGGAGCTTATGTAGGCCTACAGTTCAACATTCATGTTTAACTGAATAAACAGTTAGTAAACACAAGTAAGTAAACACATCTTATTGAACATCATTTATTTTCATCACCAATTATCATAGTAGAACAGTTTCTCAAGCAGTTTGTGATGCATTTTGGAAACATTTTAGAGATGAGACACTGGTCTAATGCGACACCCGGCTTGAGAAACCCGTTCTCAAAGACTTATTATTTGGGTAGCACACATATTCTGAATACCTTCGGCAGAATTCAAATGAGCCATTTTAATCTAGATTAATCTAGATTAATTTTGAAATTAATCTAGATTAATCTAGATTAAAAAAATTAATCTATGCCCACCTATAGTAATGATACATGATTGCACATTTCCATGCTTCTAATTTTCAAATTAGTTTTTCGCAAATTCACATGTTAAAAATGTGCAATGGATAAAATAAAGACGTCTGAAAGGTGCAGTATGCAAGGTTGACACCCAGTGGTTGAACTAGGTATTGCATTGCTGGATCAAAACAAATGCAAGCGCAGGTTGCCAGATTGAGGACCAATGAGCGAGTCAGATGATCAAGCTTAAAGGCTGATTTAAATTGTTTTCTAACTAAAAGCAACAGCACGCGACAGAAGGAATATTCTCCATATTAGAAGGAGTTTCTGTCCTAACCAACAGCTGAAATGTGTATATTAGAAACAGCTTCTATTACTCACAGCTGAACAACAGAAAACTGACAATGATCAGCTCAGGTACAGCTCATGTGCTTTATTCAGTGTTCAATGCTAATAATGTGAGTCTGAATGCCGTTTCACATCACATTTATTGCCTGGAGTAAAGTTCGTTCTTGTTATGGGAAGAAGAAGACAGGGTCGGCGATTCAGGTAGGAAAAATGCTTTTATTTTAAATAATCACACAACACGTGCAACTCTGGGGTGTGTGTTTGTGTGGGTGTTCTCTCCTTCCCCGGCTGCTCCTTCTCCTCTCCTTAAGAAGGGTGTCTCTCCGGCCCAATCACTAGAATAAACAGGTGTTATTTCTTATTTCTGATTGGCCTGCTGATTAGCCGCCGGGCTCCTGAGCATGCTCTCCCCCCTCATTGGGTGTTCGATCATGCTTACCTCTCCACATTGCCATACTACTGAAAGCAGCAGCAGAGAGTTCAGCTCAGATCTGGAGAATAAAATAAAGCGTCTGAAACTGAACTCTAGAACTGAAACACATATCAGTGATTCAGCATCTACATTTAATCATGTTAAAGAGGTTTAGTATGTGTTTATTAGATGAAAAAACCTGACCATTCTGCTGGAGTGCAGTGAGTGCACTATTCTGTGCTTCTGAATGGCTGTATTTACAGTTCTGTCCTGTTTCGTCTGGTGCAAACAGCCAAACTGCTCATCACTGTGCATCTCGTCATGTAGCGTGTTGTGAGGACACGGGGTTACAATGTGACCTGCTCACCTAATGTTTACACTCATATTATTTATATTATTTGCTAATTAATAACCTCATGTGGAACTCTGAATCTGCGTCTCATTTCAGAGTCTGCTACTGTCCACTGGAGGTCACATTTCAGTCACGGCCGGATGCTTTGAGAGCCTTCCTGACTGAGTGAATGAAATACGCTGTTTTCCACCATCTGGCAACCCGGGGTGCTGAAATATAATTGGCTAAACTGGCATTGAGCGGGTTAAAGAGACCAAAACAAAGACAGACGCTCCGACACGTAACACACATGTTCACAGCATAATATCTGACTTCAGCATTGTGTTTCAGATAAACAAGAATGTTCACTGAGCATGTTTCTGAATATCTGCACACATATGATGCTGTTTTTATGATGCAGTCAAACACTGACATACAGCAGCTTTAACGACGTCACTTCTAAAGCACATTAACACATGTTTTCCCATTGAGAAATACAACAGATTTGCAGTGATGCTCAATCTCTGGGTTGTTTTCATGCATGTATAAATATCATAAATCTGTCCTGCGTGTTTTCTGTCGCTCTTAAACAAATCTCAGAACAGCGAATGTGTTTCTGTGAAGCGTGAAGCTCTGTGTGTGTAAACTCCTGCAGGAAGCAGATGAGATGCTCTTCCTGTGAAGCTGTGCTGCGTCTGCATTGGACTCAGGCCATTATTAATATGCAGCGACACTTGCATACTGAAATGATCCAATGTGTCTCGTCATGGATCATAAAATTCCCCAAGGTGCCTTTGGTTGGCTCGTCTGATATTGAGTGCACTTCCTCTCCCCATATTATAAATCATAGAGTTTCCATAACCAAAAAATGTCTTTATTGCATGGCTGGAGACAGAAATGCTTTAAAATCAAGCAATGTTTAAAGGTTACATGGGAGAATGGATTTCACGATGTGTGGGGGATTCTAGAATTGTGTGTAAACGCAAGATAAACCTCCTATTATCATAAAAATATATATAATAAAACTAATTAAAGCAAGTTATCTCTAAAAGTAATGTTTAAAGTAATGTTTAAAGCGTTTTTTGACCCTCTCCGTCTCCTGAATCACACATTCAGCTTCAATTATCACCAAATAATTAAGTCTAGTTTTCATGGTTTTTTTTATGTGTTTATGCTAATAATATTTGCACCAAACACCCGTTTTCTGTATTATTTGTCATTTTGGTTATAAAAAACACATTAAGTGTGTATCTTTGCCATCTGCTCAACTACATCAGTTATAAAAACACAAAACAAATGGTTGAAAAATCATGTAACTTGCTGCAAGTGATGTCACTTCCTGTGGCGGGAAACTCTGGAAGACATTGAGGCATGTCATTAATCTGCTCTCATTAATTTGTGCAAAATGTTCAGCATTCACCAATAATAGATTATTATGTGTCAACTCTGTTATCTTCAACTCTGTTATCTTCAACTCTGTTATCTTCAACTCTGTTATCGTCAACTCTGTTATCTTCAACTCTGTTATCTTCAACTCTGTTATCGTCAACTCTGTTATCTTCAACTCTGTTATCGTCAACTCTGTTATCTTCAACTCTGTTATCTTCAACTCTGTTATCGTCAACTCTGTTATCGTCAACTCTGTTATCGTCAACTCTGTTATCTTCAACTCTGTTATCTTCAACTCTGTTATCGTCAACTCTGTTATCTTCAACTCTGTTATCGTCAACTCTGTTATCTTCAACTCTGTTATCGTCAACTCTGTTATCTTCAACTCTGTTATCGTCAACTCTGTTATCTTCAACTCTGTTATCGTCAACTCTGTTATCCTCAACTCTGTTATCGTCAACTCTGTTATCTTCAACTCTGTTATCGTCATCTCTGTTATCTTCAACTCTGTTATCTTCAACTCTGTTATCGTCAACTCTGTTATCTTCAACTCTGTTATCGTCAACTCTGTTATCTTCAACTCTGTTATCGTCAACTCTGTTATCGTCAACTCTGTTATCGTCAACTCTGTTATCTTCAACTCTGTTATCGTCAACTCTGTTATCCTCAACTCTGTTATCGTCATCTCTGTTATCTTCAACTCTGTTATCGTCAACTCTGTTATCCTCAACTCTGTTATCGTCAACTCTGTTATCGTCAACTCTGTTATCGTCATCTCTGTTATCTTCAACTCTGTTATCTTCAACTCTGTTATCGTCAACTCTGTTATCTTCAACTCTGTTATCGTCAACTCTGTTATCGTCAACTCTGTTATCGTCAACTCTGTTATTGTCAACTCTGTTATCGTCAACTCTGTTATCTTCAACTCTGTTATCTTCAACTCTGTTATCATCAACTCTGTTATCTTCAACTCTGTTATCTTCAACTCTGTTATCGTCAACTCTGTTATCGTCAACTCTGTTATCTTCAACTCTGTTATCATCAACTCTGTTATCTTCAACTCTGTTATCGTCAACTCTGTTATCGTCAACTCTGTTATCGTCAACTCTGTTATCTTCAACTCTGTTATCTTCAACTCTGTTATCTTCAACTCTGTTATCGTCAACTCTGTTATCTTCAACTCTGTTATCGTCAACTCTGTTATCGTCAACTCTGTTATCTTCAACTCTGTTATCTTCAACTCTGTTATCTTCAACTCTGTTATCTTCAACTCTGTTATCATCAACTCTGTTATCTTCAACTCTGTTATCGTCAACTCTGTTATCTTCAACTCTGTTATCTTCAACTCTGTTATCTTCAACTCTGTTATCTTCAACTCTGTTATCTTCAACTCTGTTATCATCAACTCTGTTATCATCAACTCTGTTATCTTCAACTCTGTTATCGTCAACTCTGTTATCGTCAACTCTGTTATCTTCAACTCTGTTATCTTCAACTCTGTTATCGTCAACTCTGTTATCTTCAACTCTGTTATCTTCAACTCTGTTATCTTCAACTCTGTTATCGTCAACTCTGTTATCGTCAACTCTGTTATCGTCAACTCTGTTATCTTCAACTCTGTTATCTTCAACTCTGTTATCTTCAACTCTGTTATCGTCAACTCTGTTATCTTCAACTCTGTTATCTTCAACTCTGTTATCGTCAACTCTGTTATCGTCAACTCTGTTATCGTCAACTCTGTTATCGTCAACTCTGTTATCTTCAACTCTGTTATCTTCAACTCTGTTATCTTCAACTCTGTTATCTTCAACTCTGTTATCTTCAACTCTGTTATCTTCAATAGGGTTGGGCCGATAGACGATGTCATCGTCCATCGCCGATGGCTGATAAACTTCACGATGCTGAGACGGCATCGTGATCCATCGCCCTGCCCCACATGTATATTGATATATAACTTATTATTTGCATGTCATCTTATTAGCAATAACGGTCTTTTCATGAGCTGTGTTATATTATACTTATAGCTGCTGTTTGCACGGCTGACAGCATCGTGAGGATTAAATACATCGTGAGGATTATACAGCACCTCTCGCGCTTAAAATGTGTAGATTCAGTGGCAAACGCTGTTACCTGTAAACCCCGTCCCACAGACTGTACAGTGAACGGCTTTAGTTATTTTCATAGCGGACTTGAAGCCACTGGAAGTCTTTTATCCACTCTTGGAAAAGTGTAAATGGTGGATTAACATTCAGCACATGATCACTAATAAGATGTGCC
>LR812538.1:63391181-63423681 GCA_903798195.1 Danio kyathit
AACATGTTAATTCATACTGGAAACATGCTAACAACATGATAATCCGTACTGGAAACATGTTAACAACATTTTAATTTAGGAACATGCTTTCAACATGCTAATCCATACTAGAAACATGGTATCATTTATACTAGAAACATGATAACGTGTTAATTCATACTGGCAACATGCTAATTCATATTACAAGCGTGCTAACAACATCATACTGAAAACATGCTAATAACATTTTAATTCATACTGGAAACATGCTAATACCATGATAATTCATGCAAGCAACATTTTCATTTATGCTTGTATCATGCTATTAACAAGCTAATCTGTGCTAATACATGCTTGCAATATCTTAAGTCATACTGGAAACATGCAAGAAGCATGATAATTCATACTGGAAACATGTAACAACATGCGAATCTATACTAGGAACATGCTTGCAACATGGTTATCCATACTACAAACATGGCAGCAACATGATAATTCATGCTGGAAACATGCTTGAAACATGCTAATCCATACTGTAAACATGATAACAACTTGCTAATCTATACTTGGAAAATGCTTGCAACATGCTAATCCATACTACAAATATGGTAGCAACATGATAATTCATACTGGAAACATGTTAACAACATAATATTTCATGTTGGATTCATGCTAACAACATGCTAATCCATAGTACAAACATGCTAACAACATGCTAATTCATACTGAACACATGTTAACAACATGTTAATTCACACTGAAAACATGCTTCCAACATGCTAATCCATACTACAAACATGGTAAATTGCAATGGTAATTCATGGTAACAAAATGGTAATTTATATTAGCATCACCCTAAAAAACATTCTAATTCAATCCGTGAAACATGATAGCAACATGCTAATTCATACTGGAAACATGTTAGTAACATGCTAGCCCATACAAGAATCATCCTAGCAACATGTTAATTCATACTGGAAATATGGTAAAACATGCTAATTCATACTGGAAATATGATAGCACAATGCTAATTCGTGGTAACAAAATGGTAATTTATACTGGAAACATAGGAACATGCTAATCCATACTAGGAACATGCTATCAAAACATGGTAATTATTGTTAGAAACATGATATTAACATGTTAATTCATACAGGAAACATGCTAGCAACATGTTAATTCATACTAGTAATATGTTAACTAAATGCTAATCCATACAAGGAACATGCTAAGAGAACATGCTAATTACAGTATAAACATGCTATCAACATGCTAATTTGTACTGGAAACATGTTTACAACATGCTAATTTATACTGAAAACATCCTAGCACCATGCTAATTCATATTGGAAACATGCTAACATGCTAATCCATACTGGTAAACATGCTAACAACATGCTAATTCATACTGGAAACATGCTAATAACATGGTAATCAGTACTAGGAACATGCTATCAAAATATGCTAATTAATGTTAGAAACATGATATCAACATGATTATACTAGAAACATGGTAGCAACATGCTAATCCATACTGGAAATATGGTGGCAACATATTAATTCATGCTAGAAATATGTTAACTACAGGCTAATCCATACAAGAAACATGCTAGTTCGCAGTAGTAACATGCTATCAACATGCTAATTAATGTTAGAAACATGATATCAACATGCTAATCCATACTACAAACATGGTAGATTGCAATGGTAATTCATGGTAACAAAAGGGTAATTTATATTAGCATCACCCTAAAAACATTCTAATTCAATCTGGGAAACATGATAGCAACATGCTAATTCATACTGGAAATATGGTAAAACATGCTAATTCATACTAGAAATATGATAGCACAATGCTAATTCATGGTAACAAAATGGTAATTCATACTGGAAACATGCTAATAACATGCTAATCCATACTAGGAACATGCTAATAACATGCTAATCCATACTATGAACATGCTATCAAAACATGGTAATTAATGTTAGAAACATGATATTAGCATATTAATTCATACAGGAAACATGCTAGCAACATGCTAATTCGTACTGGAAACTTGTTAATAGCATGTTAATCCTTACTAGGAACATGCTATTAAAACATGGTCATAATGTTAGAAACATGATATTAACATGATTATACTGGAAACATGGTAGCAACATGCTAATCCATACTGGAAATATGGTGGCAACATATTAATTCATGCTAGAAATATGTTAACTACATGCTAATCCGTACAAGGAACATGCTAGTTCGCAGTAGTAACATGCTATCAACATGCTAATTTATACTGGAAACATGCTAGCAATGTGCTAATTCATACTGGAAACATGCTAACAATGTGCTAATTCATACTGGAAACATTCTAACACCATGCTAATTCATATTGGAAACATGCTAACATGCTAATCCATACTGGAAAACATGTTAACAACATGCTAATCAATACTAGGAACATGCTATCAAAACATGCTAATTAATGTTAGAAACATGATATCAACATGCTAATCTATACTGGAAACATAGTAGCAACATGTTAATTCATACTAGAAATATGCTAACTACATGCTAATCCATACAAGGAACATGCTAATTCACAGTAGAAACATTCTATTAACAGGCTAATTTATACTGGAAACATCCTAGCACCATGCTAATTCATATTGGAAACATGCTAATCCATACTGGAAAACATGCTAACATGCTAATCTAAACTGGAAAACATGCTAATTCATACTGGAAACTTGCATGTATCCCGAGTTCCTTGTGTGTTTACGCACACTTGGCCAATAAAGCTCATTCTGATTCTGGTTGTTGCGGACTCCATTTTGGCTCTGTTTCCTCTTTTTGCTGTTGAGATCAGTGTGACCGCACGTCCTGTTCTCAGTGTCAGCTGATGTGAACAGTAATTGAGGGTTTTGTGTGGCTGTAGTTCAGTTAAAATAAAATGGCGTAAGCAATAACAGGCTAATGTGTTTAATTATAATCACACCTGCTCTGTAAGACACGCTGAGTGCCAGATGCAGAAATGTAAATGAAAACCTGCCAAGTGCAAAATAATGGACTTATCGTGGACTCTAGCCAGTAGATGAAACACTTGTTGGCCAGAGACTGAAAAGGTGGATTAAATGATTTAAGTGAAGTGTGTGTTTGACATTTGTTACTATGTGAAATGAATTGCATTCAGGGGCATTTATTTTTGTGCTGTATTTATTCTTTGTTTAAAAAAAAAACTAACAATATTTTAAGATGTATAGATATTGATTATGGTGGCTCAGTGGTTAGCACTGTGGCCTCACAGTAAGAAGGTCTCTGGTTCATGTCCCGGCTGGGTCAGTTGGTGTTTCTGTGTGGAGTTTGCATGTTCTCCCCGTGTTGGTGTGGGTTTCCTCCGGGTGCTCCGGTTTCCCCCACAGTCCAAACACATGCGCTATAGGGGAATTGATCAACTAAATTGACTAGTGTATGAGTGTGTGTGTGTGTGTGTGTGTGTAAATGAGTGTGTATGGCTGTTTCCCAGTACTGGGTTGAAGCTGTAAGGGCATCTGCTGTGTAAAACCGCTGGAATAGTTGGCGGTTCATTCCGCTGTGGCGACCCCTGATTAATAAGGGACTAAGCTGAAGGAAAATGAATGAATGAGTTATTGGTTTAGCCCCTATTCTTCTCTCCTTATATATGCTTCAGGGCTCGAAATTAACGTTATTACTTGGTAGTAGCTGTGCCTCCAACTTCAACAATTTAGGAGCACCAGAAAAAATGTAGGAGCACTCACCAAAAATGAATGAGCACCACTGCAAACTGTATATTAAGGGATTTATTGAATTTGAAAACAGCATCAATCAGGACTAACAAAAACCAGAAATGACTAAATAACTAATGCTGTGATGACTTACTGATATCTGTGCAATAATTCCAAAATGAATGTCTAATAATTATAAAATATTATTAACGATGACGATGATGTCAATAATACTTACAATGAATAACATTTCTCATGATCATGCTGCCCTGAATGTGCTTGAATGCGAGTTATGTACTGTAAAAGGTCCTGCTGTTACTTTAGGAAAAATACATTTATGGTTTCATCAAACAGAAATGAAGCATTGCAGTAAGTAATGTTTATTTAGCACTATTGTTTTTATACGCATGTCAATTTAATAAATAATATTTCTGCTTCAAAACAAACGTAAGATTATAATAAATCATTCAGTCCAATGCTGAAAGCTGCAGAGCAGTCATCAGTAAACAGAAAAATAATCTACATCTCAAGACAGAATGGACCAAAGAAAGGAAGAAAAGTCTCACTTCTGCTCTCTTTAAAAGTGTTGGTTTGGGTTTGTGTCATTGTAAATGCTCGGTCTCGTTATGCGCTGATTTACATTTTTCTGTGTTTGTGGAATAAAGCAGGCGAGTCAGCCGACCCAATATAAGAGCAGACAGAGCAGGATTCTCGTGATGACCACTGGCGTAATACCGTTCTTTGTTATGAGCCGCAGATTCAGTTTAAACTCAGTAAAGCCGAGCTGCTTTGGCGATGATGTGTGCAGTGTTAGATTTTACATTTAGCGGACATTTGCGCTGAACACGCAGTGAATGCAACATGTCGAGATTCGGGCACCTTCTCTGAAAACACTCGATTGATCTCGGCTGGCGCCCTTATAAGCTCCCTGTTATCTGACAGCGGAAAGCCTTGAGTGATTGACAGCTAATATAAACCAATATAGCGGCAGGGAAGTCCGATTCAGCACATTTTTAGAAAAAATCGAAACAAGCCGCACTACAACCATTATATGCAGTTGCACAAATGCTCCCAAATATATTATGAGGTCGCATAGATTAAATTTCGGGCGCTAATGCCACCAAAATGGTCGCAATTTCGATCCCTGTGCTTCCTCTGGGCTCTATTTTTTAAAAAACATGGTCCGTCTTTTCACTGTTATGCGGATGACACCCAAATCTAGGTGCCTTTAAAACCAAGTCAGGGCTCGAAATTGTGTGTGTTAATGCATTGCGTATGTAGGGCTGGGCGATTTGGCAAAAAAAAAGAAATCTAGATTTTTTCATAAAGTTTGACCGATTCACGATTTCGATTTTTAATTTATTTTTTACTGTGTAACTATAGTCAACTTAAAACATTACAACAACATGACTGAAGTACCAATCTCTTTATAAGTAACTTGAAGAACCATCTGGTTAAGGAACATGTGTTTTTAATGGCCATACATACATAAACTGGTCAACAAGGTGTAGCCTATTACATTCCTATAGACAAACTCCTGCTTGACGTTTTAGAAAATATTTGTGCGTAGCTACACCACCCAGTATATATTAAAGATCACCGTGAACAACAATAAACCCCACAGACACCTGTTACATATCTATCTATATTTAAATGTCTATCTTATATTTAACTGAATCCTATAACAGCCTATAGCTGAAATGTTGGAAATTACTCAATTTATTTTTATAAAACATTTGTCAAAACTTATTGATATTTTTTTGGAGTAAAAACAATACCGACATTTAAGAATCCATATTTATTTTATTTATTCATTCATTTGACTTGTTTATTGGTGCATATATGGGTTATGATTTAATTCATAGCTACAGTACCTTGGACAGCTACTGTGCCACTCCGTAAAGCTTTCAAGCAAAAGTCCAAATTAAAGAAAGATTTGACTTTCTGCGGTGACAGCCGACATTCACAACACGCCGTAACCGTCCTTCAGGTGGTGCGCAGGTATAAAATACAAAACCAGAATCAGAATCAGTTTTATTGCCAAGTGTGCTTCACACACACAAGGAATTTGTTTTGGCTACAGAAGCTTCCAGTGTACATAAAGTGACAACACAAAATTAAATATGAGAAAAGAAAAAGGCGATAAACATTAAACAGAGATGCAGTTAGTCAAAAGGATCTTGTTGAATTGTATGTACAGATGTGTTGTAAATATACAGGTTATAAGGTGCTGTGTACCAATGCGAATGGAGAAAGTATTGCATTGTATATTGTTATAAGGTGCTGTGTACAAGTGCGTATGAGAAAGTATTGCTCGTTTATTGCCCAGTAGGAGAATATTTAACTGTTCATGAGGTAGATGGCCTGAGGAAAGAAGCTTTTCCTGTGTCTGGCTGTTTTTGTGTTTGGTGCTCTGTAGCGCCGACCAGACGGTAACAGTTGGAACAGGTAGTGTGCTGGGTGTGAGGCGTCCAGAGTGATTTTGTGAGCCCTTTTACTCACTCTGGAAGAGTACAGTTCTTGAAGTGTAGGAAGGGCAGTGCCAGTGATTCGTTCAGCAGTCCGGACTATTTGCTGTAGTCTACTGAGGTCAGTTTTGGCAGCTGAGCTGAACCAGACGGTGATTGAAGTGCAGAGGATGGATTGGATGACAGCTGAGTAGAACTGTACGAGCAGCTCCTGTGGCAGGTTGAACTTCCTCAGCTGACGAAGGAAGTACAGTCTCATCAAACCAGACGTCAAACCAGACGTCTGGGCTTTGAATTATGTGCAATTATTTCCTCGTTGTTCAAAGAGTCTGCAAGTTTGTGTTCCATGGATATATGTTGTTGTTGATTCGATGCGCAGCAGGAAAAAAAAGCTTTCAGCAGTGCATGTAGTCGCTGGTCATCAGAGCGATCTGTGCTACCGAATACAGCGCAGCATGCAGTAAACTCACGCTCAGTCAGGCGAAGTAAAGGTCTCATTGCCTATATGTCAATCAAATTAATTAAGCTCTAGCCACGAATAAAACTTTTAGCCTAGTTTATTATTTTGTGTAATGTATATAGAGTAATCAGGGCCGGAGCAAGCTGAACTGGCACTCTAGGCGAACGCCCTCAACCCGAAAGTGCAACAGAAACTTACCGGTTTGCGGATGAAAGAGGACCGGGAGGGGGTGGGTGTCACGGATGAAAGTGAGGACCGGGGGGTTCTCGCTCACTATTCTGCCTAGGTCGCCTCTATGGACGCGCCGGCCCTGAGTGTTAAGCTGGATTTATACTTTCGCCTCCGCTGACTGCGCGCGCACCCCGCGACAATGGGCTAGCGCGCTTGCGCTGAGCCAGCTGTTGTAGCTTATCAACAAAGCCGCGACGTCAACACACAGAATCTGTCAGCACAATTCAGCAAGGTTGTCTAACAGTTTAGATCGGTTTGGCACGATAGTGGAAAAGCTGCTTTAATATCTTTATTAAAAACATCGCGATACCTCGATTTTAGAAAAAATTAAATAATCTTAAAACGTAAATTCGATTAATCGAAAAAATCGAAATAATCGCCCAGCCCTAATTGCAGGTGTGTTGTGTGTGTGTTAGTGCTTTGCGTATGCCTTTCAGGTGTGTGTGTGTGTGTGTGTGTGTGTGTGTGTGTGTGTGTGTGTGTGTGTGTATGTGCATTTCAGGTGTATTGTGTGTGTGTTAGTGCTTTGCGTATGCCTTTCAGGTGTGTGTGTGTGTGTGTGTGTGTGTGTGTGTGTGTGTGTGTGTGTGTGTGTGTGTGTGTGTATGTGCATTTCAGGTGTATTGTGTGTGTGTTAGTGCTTTGCGTATGCCTTTCAGGTGTGTGTGTGTGTGTGTGTGTGTGTGTGTGTGTGTGTGTGTGTGTGTGTGTGTGTGTGTGTGTGTGTGTGTGTGTGTGTGTGTGTGTATGTGCATTTCAGGTGTATTGTGTGTGTGTTAGTGCTTTGCGTATGCCTTTCAGGTGTGTGTGTGTGTGTGTGTGTGTGTGTGTGTGTGTGTGTGTGTGTGTGTGTGTGTGTGTGTGCATTTCAGGTGTATTGTGTGTGTGTTAGTGCTTTGCGTATGCCTTTCAGGTGTGTGTGTGTGTGTGTGTGTGTGTGTGTGTGTGTGTGTGTGTGTGTGTGTGTGTGTGTGTGTGTGTGTGTGTGTGTGTATGTGCATTTCAGGTGTATTGTGTGTGTGTTAGTGCTTTGCGTATGCCTTTCAGGTGTGTGTGTGTGTGTGTGCGCGCGTGTGTGTGTGTGTGTGTGTGTGTGTGTGTGTGTGTGTGTGTGTATGTGCATTTCAGGTGTATTGTGTGTGTGTTAGTGCTTTGCGTATGCCTTTCAGGTGTGTGTGTGTGTGTGTGTGTGTGTGTGTGTGTGTGTGTGTGTGTGTGTGTGTGTGTGTGTGTGTGTGTGTGTGTGTGTGTGTGTGTGTGTGTGTGTGTGTGTGTGTGTGTGTGTGTGAGCTGAATGTGTCTCTCCAGCATAATGACAGGGTTAGTCTGCAGTAGTGTCGTACAGCAGGCCTGATTAATCAGCTACAGCTCTGCACAGCTCCAGAACGAGGCAGATTTATTGCTAATATGAATATTGATTATGGTCAGCCACTTTAAACATTATAAATACAGTTTGAGCATTAACACTGTCACAGGTAAAACAATAACCCTTTCCTATAGCAGCCTATTCATCAGTTTAAAGCTAGCCGTTAACTTCAGCATCTTCTCTCTCCCAGCACACGTCTCCAGCTGCTTTATTGATTATTTATGATATGCAAACGTCAGTGTTGTTCACATTAGCATGCTAGCGTCGCTCCGTCAGAGTGTTAGCGTAGCATCAGTTAAACAGTGCGTTAGCAGTCAAGTACAGCACTGAGCTGCGGGGCCGGCGTCTGTGTTTTGTTTGCGTGTGTGTCGTCGAGACCTTTGCAGACGCATGAAAAGCAGTCTAATTAGCGTGTGTGTGAAGTGTTTGGCCTGCGTTTAACCTCGGCTCTGCACACAGCATTCCCTGCGTTCGGCTCCACAAAGCAGCGCATTGATTCCTGTGAATAATTGCGTCTGAGCGGAGGGATGAGCCACCGACATCTGCATTGTTCATATCGAGGACGCTTGGGTTTGTGTGATGAAGCTGCTAATTAAAGCCTGATTAAGAGAAACGTCCTGGAGGAATCTGTCCTGGGTTTAACACACAGAGATGGACACCTGTCATGCAGAAATCACTTCTATGAGGGGTTTAAGCACAGTAGTGTGTGTGTGTGTGTGTGTGTGTGTGTGTGTGTGTGTGTGTGTGTGTGTGTGTGTGTGTGTGTGTGTGTGTGTGTGTGTCAGCAGTGTGTGGGTATCTCCAGCCTCTAATGGTCAACATGAATGAATTGTGTTTGTTCTAATCAGACTTGATAGAAACACTTTGATTGACATTCTCCCTTTGTACGTGTCATCAGAGGGGCAAAGCCCCGCCCACTAGTGCCCATCTCTCCCTTATTAGCATAAACAACAGCTCTGAGTGGGAAGCAGCTGTCCATTTGAATCAGTGAGTCATTAACTGAAGACTCGTTAATCTCTTTGTTAACTGGAGACTCTTTGACTGAATCATTTGAATCAGTGAGTCATTAACTGGAGACTTGTTAAACTTAGTTAACTGGAAAATTGACTGATTCATTTGAATCAGTGAGTCGTTAACTGGAGACTTGCTTTGACTGAATAATTTGAATCAGTGAGTCGCTACCTAAAGACTCATTAAACTGTTAGTTAACTGGAAACTCACTGAATCAATTGAATCAGTGAGTTGTTACCTGAAGACTCATTACCCTGTTAGTGAACTGGAAACTCTGTGACTGAATCCTCTGAATCAGTGAGTCATTTACTGGAACTTCATTAAACTGTTAGATAACTGGAAACATGACTGAATCATTTGAATCAGCAAGTCGTTAACTGGAGACTCGCTTTGACTGAATCATTTGAATAAGTGAGTCAATAACCGAAGACTCTATAAACTGTTAGTTAGCTGGAAAATTTATTTGATTTAATTATTTGAATCAGTGAGTCATTAACTGGAGACTCGTTAAACTTGGTTAACTGGAAAATTGACTGATTCATTTGAATCAGTGAGTCCTTAACTGGCGACTTGCTTTGACTGAATCATTTGAATCAGCGAGTCATTAACTGTAGACTCTTTGACTGAATCATTTGAATCAGCGAGTCATTAACTGTAGACTCTTTGAACTGTTAAGGGCGTCACACACCGGATGAGGAGCTCAGCGCTGCGACATGGCGCGCACATGACAGTTAAAAGTATCGCACATCAGACGCGCACATTCACATGCTATTTAAAATGAAATTATTCAGATGACGCTCTGTGGCGCGGCAGAAATATGTCCCGTGTCGTGGCCGGCCGCCGACTTGCGGCACTAGTGTGTGTACCCTGATAGAAACCTATGTTTAATATTCTGAAATGCATGACGCTGCACGTCACTGAGCGGCACTTCTGGTGTGTGACCCCCTTCACTTAACTGGAAACTGTGACTGAATCATATGAATCAGTGAGTCTTTAACTGGCGACTTGCTTTGACTGAATCATTTGAATCAATGAGTCGTTACCTAAAGACTCATTAAACTGTTAGTTAACTGGAACTCTGTGATTGAATCATATGAATCAGTGAGTCCTTAACTAGCGGCTTGCTTTGACTGAATCATTTGAATCAGTGAGTCAATAACTGAAGACTCGCATTGAATAGATCGTGTGAATCAGTGAGTCGTTAACTGGAGACTCGTTAAACTTAGTTAACTGGAAAATTGACTGATTCATTTGAATCAGTGAGTCGTTAACTGGAGACTTGCTTTGACTGAATCATTTGAATCAGTGAGTCGTTACCTAAAGACTCATTAAACTGTTAGTTAACTGGAACTCTGTGATTGAATCATATGAATCAGTAAGTCCTTAACTGGCGACTTGCTTTGACTGAATCAATTGAATCAGTGTGTCATTACCTGAAGACTCATTACCCTGTTAGTGAACTGGAAACTCTGTGACTGAATCATCTGAATCAGTGAGTCGTTTACTGGAACCTCATTAAACTGTTAGATAACTGGAAACATGACTGAATCATTTGAATCAGCGAGTCATTAACTGGAGATTTTTTTTTACTGTTAGTTAACTGAAGACTCTGTTATTTAATCTTTTGAATCAGTGAGTGAATCAGTTTAACTGAATCAAATAAATCAGTGAGTCATTACATGGAGATTTACTTTGACTGAATCGTTTAAATCAGTGAGTCATCACCTGAAGACTAGATAAAATGTTCATTAACTGGAGGCTTGCTTTGACTGAATCATTTGAATCAGTGAGTCGTTATCTTGAGACTCATTAAACTGTTAGTTTACTGGAGACTCTGTGACTGAATCATTTGAATCAGTGAGTCGTTACCTGGAGACTCATTAAACTGTTAGTTAACTGGAAACTGTGACTGAATCATTTAAACAAGTGAGTCATTAACTGACGACTTGCTTTAACTGAATCATTTCAATCAGCCAGTCATTACCTGAAGACTCATTAAACTGTTAGTTAACTGGAAACTGTGACTGAATCATCTGAATCAATGAGTTGTTAATTAGAGACTCACTTTGATTGAATCATTTGAATCAGTCAGTCATTAACTGGAGACTCCTTAAACTGTAATCTATCTGGAGACTCTGTGACTGAATCATTTGAATCAGTGTGTTGTTAACTGGAGACTTGCTTTGACTGAATCATTTGAATCAGTGAGTCAATAACCGAGGACTCACATTGAATGCATAATTTGAATCAGTGAGTCGTTAACTGGAGACTCGCTTTGACTGAATCATTTGAATCAATGAGTCGTTACCTGAAGATTCATTAAACTGTTAGTTAACTGGTAACTGTGACTGAATCATCTGAATCAATGAGTTGTTAATTAGAGACTCACTTTGATTGAATCATTTGAATCAGTCAGCCGTTAACTGGAGACTCCTTAAACTGTAATCTATCTGGAGACTCTGTGACTGAATCGTTTGAATCAGTGTGTTGTTATCTGGAGACTTGCTTTGACTGAATCATTTGAATCAGTGAGTCAATAACCGAGGACTCACATTGAATGCATAATTTGAATCAGTGAGTCGTTAACTGGAGACTCGCTTTGACTGAATCATTTGAATCAATGAGTCGTTACCTGAAGATTCATTAAACTGTTAGTTAACTGGTAACTGTGACTGAATCATCTGAATCAATGAGTTGTTAATTAGAGACTCACTTTGATTGAATCATTTGAATCAGTCAGTAGTTAACTGGAGACTCCTTAAACTGTAATCTATCTGGAGACTCTGTGACTGAATCGTTTGAATCAGTGTGTTGTTATCTGGAGACTTGCTTTGACTGAATCATTTGAATCAGTGAGTCAATAACCGAGGACTCACATTGAATGCATAATTTGAATCAGTGAGTCGTTAACTGGAGACTCGCTTTGACTGAATCATTTGAATCAATGAGTTGTTACCTGAAGACTCATTAAACTGTTAGTTAACTGGTAACTGTGACTGAATCATCTGAATCAATGAGTTGTTAATTAGAGACTCACTTTGATTGAATCATTTGAATCAGTCAGTCGTTAACTGGAGACTCCTTAAACTGTAATCTATCTGGAGACTCTGTGACTGAATCGTTTGAATCAGTGTGTTGTTATCTGGAGACTTGCTTTGACTGAATCATTTGAATCAGTGAGTCAATAACGGAGGACTCACATTGAATGGATAATTTGAATCAGTGAGTTGTTACCTGAAGACTCATTAAACTGTTAGTTAACTGGAAACTTGACTGAATCATTTGAATCAATGAGTCATTAACTGGAGACTCATTAAAATGTTGGTTAACTGGAAACTGAGACTGAATCAATTGAATCAGTGAGTTGTTCCCTGGAGACTCGCTTTTATTTAATATTTTGAATCAGTCAGTCGTTTACTGGAGATTCACTACCAGATTATCTTGTTGTTTTGAGGAAAAACTCACTTAATTTTGACTCATTATTTCTGAAAACAAAACAATCTTCTTGATATAAACCATTTCAGACTATTGGACTGGACACTCTTGGTAAGAAAAGCATGTTCTCCCCGTATTTGGTGTTGTTTGTGAGGACTGCAGTGTTTAGCAGGTCTGCTCCATCCTCTGCATGTATCTGTGTGCACGGCTGACGGCGGCTGAAGGATTACAGTGCTTCTGTGTGTTTTGTGTGCTGAAACTCTCTCAGATTGGACGCTGTATGCATTAGAGCTGCTCCACGCTGACTTTAATCTAAAGCCTGATGTGTTGTAATAAATCATACGCCGGGCCGAGGGCTGTGATACATTGACCTGCTGGTTTATAGCGCGGCGCGTGATCAGAGCTGATTCTCCTGCTGAATCGCCAGCACTGAATCATTCTGTCCCGCTCAACACTTCAGCTCCACACCGCTTTGCTGGACACTGATTTACTGTCGGTGTTCGCTCACTGAAATGCACTAAAGAGGCTTCGTAATGTCATTAAAAATCATCTTAAAATACATTTGATTCAGTATTTTAGCTTCCAATTATGAAAATAGTTACTTGTGAAGACTCATTTTGAGTAAATTCTTTGAATCTGTGAGTTGTTAATTGAACTAGATCATTTAAATCAGTGAGTCATTAACTGGAGACTCACTTTGTATGGATCATTTGAATCAGTGAGTCATTAAGTAGAGACTCACTTTGTATGGATCATTTGAATCAGTGAGTCATTAAGTAGAGATTCACTTTGTATGGATCATTTGAATCAGTGAGTCATTAACTGGAGACTCACTTTGTATGGATCATTTGAATCAGTGAGTCATTAAGTAGAGACTCACTTTGTATGGATCATTTGAATCAGTGAGTCATTAAGTAGAGATTCACTTTGTATGGATCATTTGAATCAGTGAGTCATTAACTGGAGACTCACTTTGTATGGATCATTTGAATCAGTGAGTCATTAGGTGCGTTCGACTTCATGCAGCGCTGCGCAGATCGATCAAAGTCTGTCTTAAAGCGGTGCATGCTGGTTAGAAATTTTGGCCGGATTGATGCTGCGCCGACGGCATGTGACTGTCACATGTGGCATCAAAGTACCGCGACAGCGCTTCGAGATCAGACGACTGACTCAGCCCGCGCAGCAACTGAAGAGCGCCTGCATGAACTCTGATGACGACACCAATATAATACGATTGGCCGAGTTCACCGCATGACAACAACCACGTGTGATTCAGGTTTATTATTGGACAACATCCTTCTCACAAATTTCAAAACAAACAATTAACTGTTGTTCAAACCCTCTCTATCTTGTACACATCATGCTTATTAAAAGACTACAAATATTTTACTGCAGTATCATCTTTTGTTAAATAATTTGTTCATACTGACTAGATTGTTTGCACAGGTTTATTCTGCCTTTTTATACAGACTACTGTATTTAGCTCCATAAACGATATAAATGATATATTTTAGTAAATAACTTAAATATTAACTCAAATAAGTCTTACAGACTTGTAATACAATAATTATCATCATTGATCCTGACGATTTCTTAGCAAATTAAGTTATATAAAAATATGTAATATAAAAATATGATTCTAAAATATTTTATCTTCTGTCAAACCATATTACGCAGAAATAAAAGTTAAACGTGTCATTGATGTACCTGCTCTTTCTGGGAAATTTCTACTGAAAGTGTAGCTCATTTATTTTGGTCATTTTGTTCAATCTTTTTGGATTAAAGGGCTTTTTAAAAAATGCCTTCATTATTCAAAATAATCCTATTCGTGGATATTTATTTCATTTTTATGTGCCCTTATTTTCCCCCTTATTTCTGATGCATTTGTATGTAGGCTACTTAATTTTAATTCATAATTCCCTTACTGTTTAAAAATGAAGTTTGTAGAGACTGTATTTTGATTTTATTTGTACTTTATATCTTTTGTTGTTATTTCAATAAATAAATAAATAAATGATCACGCCATGTGATCGGTAATCATGACTGCAGCAACTTGAGTCCCTGAAGTGGCCGGCTTGACGGCTCCGTTTTCAACTCCGCCCCCGCCTGCGCTCGGCTAATCTCGTTGATCACCGGCTGCAGCTGTGCTTAATGTCGAACGCACCTATTAACTGGAGACTCACTTTGTATGGATCACTTGAATCAGTGAGTCATTAACTGGAGACTCATTTTGTATGGATCATTTGAATCAGTGAGTCATTAACTGGAGACTCACTTTGTATGGATCACTAGAATCAGTGAGTCATTAACTGGAGACTCACTTTGTATGGATCACTTGAATCAGTGAGTCATTAACTGGAGACTCACTTTGTGTGGATCATTTGAATCAGTGAGTCATTAACTGGAGACTCACTTTGTATGGGTCATTTGAATCAGTGAGTCATTAACTGGAGACTCCCTTTGTATGGATCATTTGAATCAGTAAGTCATAAACTGGAGACTTATTAAACTTATTAGACTCATTTGAATAAGTTTGTCTTTGACTGGACACTCTGTGGACCATTTGAATCAGTGAGCTGTTAATTGGTGACTCACTTGGATTGAATCATGTGAATCACTAAGTTTTTAAATGGAGATTACCTTTGATTGGATCATTTGAATCAATGAGCTGTTAATTGGTGACTCCCTTGGATTGAATCATTTGAATCAGTGAGTTGTTAGTTGGTGACTAATTTGAGTAAACCATTTGAATCAGTGAGCTGTTAATTGGTGACTCCCTTGGATTGAATCATTTGAATCAATGATTCGTTGACTGAAGACTTATTCTGAATGGATCATTTGAATCAGTGAGTTGTTAACTGGAGACTCACTTTGAACGTATCTTTTGAATCAGTGAGTTGTTAACTGGAGAATTGCTTTGAATCAGTGAGTTGTTAACTGGAGACTCACTTTGAATGGATCATTTGAATCAGTAAGTCGTTAACTGGATCCTTGCTCTGAATGGATCATTTGAATCAGTGAGTCATTAACCAGTGACTCACATTGTCACATTGTAACTCTTAGTTAACTGAAGACTCTTTGATTGAATCATTTGAATCAGTTTGTCTTTGGACACTCTCATTTGAATCAGTGAGTTTTTAACTGGTGACTCACTCTAAATGGATCATCTGAGTCAGTGGATTTAATCACGTGAATCAGTAAGGTGTTATATGGAGATTACTTTTGATTGGATCATTTGAATCAGTGAGCTGTTAATTGGTGACTCCCTTGGATTGAATCATTTGAATCAATGATTCGTTGACTGAAGACTCATTCTGAATGGATCATTTGAATTAGTGAGTTGTTAGTTGGAGACTCTTTAAATGGACCGTTTGAATCAGTGAGCTTTTAATTGGTGACTCCCTTGGATTGAATCAATGATTCAATGACTGAAGACCCATTCTGAATGGATCATTTGAATCAGTAAGCTGTTAATTGGTGACTCCCTTAGATTGAATCATTAGACTCAATGATTCATTGACTGAAGACTCATTCTGAATGGATCATTTGAATTAATGATTGTTAACTGGAGAATCACTTTGAATTAGTGAGTTGTTAACTGGAGACACACTTTGAATGGATCATTTGAATCAGTGAGTCGTTAACTGGATCCTTGCTCTGAACGGATCATTTGAATCAGTGAGTCATTAACCAGTGACTCACATTGTATGGATAATTTGAATCAGTGAGTCGTAAACTGGAGACTAATGAAACTCTTAGTTAACTGAAGACTCTTTGATTGAATCATTTCCCCATGAGGAAAATTGCTCATAAGTCAGACAGAATGAAGTATTTTGATATATAGAGTGTAAAATAAAGTATTTGATTTTGTAAAACTGCAGATTATTTGCTTCGAGGGTTAAGTTTAGGGGTAGGGTTGAGGTAGAGGGAGAGAATATACAGTCTGTGCAGAGGAATTGTGTGTGTGTGTGTGTGTGTGTGTGTGTGTGTGTGTGTGTGTGTGTGTGTGTGTGTGTGTGTGTGTGAGAGAGAGAGAGTTTGTGTGTGAATGTTCAGTAAACAGCAGGTCAGAGCCACTCAATAACACACCCAACACAACTAACAGCACAGCAAAGGTGCAACTGCATAATTACATCTGTGGAGGAATAATTACATCCTCAAAAACACATGTAATTGCTCTGGCACACAGACGACGATCACAGCAGCACATTGCAGCAAAAAAAAAAGACAGTAACAGAATTACACTCTTCATTTAAAGATGAGACGGGCTTGAGTTTATACCTCTTTACAAGCATTTTACATTTAGTTGACGATAACGGAGTTGACGATAACGGAGTTGACGATAATGGAGTTGACGATAACAGAGTTGACGATAACAGTTGAGGATAACAGAGTTAACGATAACAGAGTTAACGATAACAGAGTTGACGATAACTGTTGACGATAACAGAGTTAATGATAGCAAGTTATTGATAACAAAGCTGACGATAACAGAGTTGACGATAACAGAGTTGACGATAACAGAGTTGACGATAACAGAGTTGACGATAACAGAGTTGACGATAACAGAGTTGACGATAACAAAGTTGGCGATAACAGAGTTGACGATAACAGAGTTGATGATAACAGTTGACGATAACAGAGTTGATGATAACAGAGTTATTGATAACAGAGTTGAAGATAACAGTTGACGATAACAGAGTTGACGATAACAAAGTTGGCGATAACAGAGTTGACGATAACAGTTGACGATAACAGAGTTGATGATAACAGTTGACGATAACAGAGTTGACGATAACAGTTGACGATAACAGTTGATGATAACAGTTGACGATAACAGAGTTGACGATAACAGTTGAGGATAACAGAGTTAACGATAACATAGTTGACGATAACATAGTTGACGATAACTGTTGACGATAACAGAGTTAATGATAACAGAGTTATTGATAACAAAGCTGACGATAACAGTGGACGATAACAGAGTTAATGATAACAGAGTTGATAACAGAGTTGACGATAACAGTTGAGGATAACAGAGTTAACGATAACAGAGTTGACGATAACAGAGTTGACGATAACAGAGTTGACGATAACAGAGTTGACGATAACAGAGTTGACCATAACAGAGTTGACGATAACAGAGTTGACCATAACACAGTTGACCATAACAGAGTTGACGATAACAAAGTTGACGATAACAGAGTTGACGATAACGGAGTTGACGATAACAGAGTTGGCTATAACAGTTGACGATAACAGAGTTGACGATAACAGAGTTGACGATAACAGAGTTGACGATAACAGAGTTGATGATAACAGTTGACGATAACAGAGTTGACGATAACAGTTGAGGATAACAGAGTTAACGATAACATAGTTGACGATAACTGTTGACGATAACAGAGTTAATGATAACAGAGTTATTGATAACAAAGCTGACGATAACAGAGTTAATGATAACAGAGTTGATAACAGAGTTGACGATAACAGTTGAGGATAACAGAGTTAACGATAACAGAGTTGACGATAACAGAGTTGACGATAACAGAGTTGACGATAACAGAGTTGACGATAACAGAGTTGACCATAACAGATTTGACGATAACAGAGTTGACCATAACAGAGTTGACCATAACAGAGTTGACCATAACAGAGTTGACCATAACACAGTTGACGATAACTGTTGACGATAACAGAGTTGACGATAACAAAGTTGACGATAACAGAGTTGACGGATAACAGAGTTGACGATAACAGTTAAGGATAACAGAGTTAACGATAACAGAGTTATTGATAACAGAGTTGACGATAACAGAGTTGACGATAACAGAGTTGACGGATAACAGAGTTGACGATAACAGAGTTGACGATAACAGAGTTGGCGATAACAGAGTTGGCGATAACAGAGTTGGCGATAACAGAGTTGACGATAACAGAGTTGACGATAACAGAGTTGACGATAACAAATTTGACGATAACAAAGTTGACGATAACAGAGTTGACGATAACGGAGTTGACGATAACGGAGTTGACGATAACGGAGTTGACGATAACAGAGTTGACGATAACAGTTGAGGATAACAGAGTTAACGATAACAGAGTTAACGATAACAGAGTTAACGATAACATAGTTGACGATAACATAGTTGACGATAACAGAGTTAATGATAACAGAGTTATTGATAACAAAGCTGACGATAACAGAGTTGACGATAACAGAGTTGACGATAACGGAGTTGACGATAACAGAGTTGGCGATAACAGGGTTGACGATAACAGAGTTGATGATAACAGTTGACGATAACAGAGTTGATGATAACAGTTGACGATAACAGAGTTATTGATAACAGAGTTGGCGATAACAGTTGACGATAACAGAGTTGACGATAACAGTTGACGATAACAGAGTTGACGATAACAGTTGACGATAACAGTTGACGATAACAGTTGACGATAACAGTTGACGATAACAGAGTTGACGATAACAGTTGAGGATAACAGAGTTGACGATAACAGTTGACGATAACAGAGTTAATGATAACAGAGTTAATGATAACAGAGTTGATAACAGAGTTGACGATAACAGTTGAGGATAACAGAGTTAACGATAACAGAGTTAACGATAACAGAGTTGACGATAACAGAGTTGACGATAACAGAGTTGACGATAACAGAGTTGACCATAACAGATTTGACCATAACAGAGTTGACGATAACAGAGTTAATGATAACAGAGTTAATGATAACAGAGTTGATAACAGAGTTGACGATAACAGTTGACGATAACAGAGTTGACGATAACAGTTGACGATAACAGAGTTAATGATAACAGAGTTGTTGATAACAGAGTTGACGATAACAGTTGAGGATAACAGAGTTAACGATAACAGAGTTAACGATAACAGAGTTGACGATAACAGAGTTGACGATAACAGAGTTGACGATAACAGAGTTGACGATAACAGAGTTGACGATAACAGAGTTAATGATAACAGAGTTGATAACAGAGTTGACGATAACAGTTGAGGATAACAGAGTTAACGATAACAGAGTTAACGATAACAGAGTTGATGATAACAGAGTTGACGATAACAGAGTTGACCATAACAGATTTGACCATAACAGAGTTGACGATAACAGAGTTGACGATAACAGAGTTGACGATAACAGAGTTGACGATAACAGTTGAGGATAACAGAGTTGACGATAACAGTTGAGGATAACAGTTGAGGATAACAGAGTTAATGATAACAGAGTTGAGGATATCAGAGTCGGCAGCAACAAACAGAGTCGACACTAACACAGTTGACAGTAATGATCAAATAAATTGAGATATAAAGATCTGACATGTTTTAAAGGACAATATTATTCCACCGCTGAGCAATAATATTTATTTCTTTTCTTTTTCTATAAAAATATATAAACGATCTGATGGCACTTTCATTTGGTGAACCTAGCTTCGTGTTTCAGGCTGTCGTGTAGTTCAGGTCAAAAACCACCTGATCTGCTCAGCATGACCAGTCGACGACAATCAAAAAGTGTCATGGTAGAGCATTATAGTCGACCAATCTAGAGCTGTTCAACCACTAGTGTGTGTGTGTGTGTGTGTGTGTGTGTGTGTGTGTGTGTGTGTGTGTGTGTGTGTGCATAAATGAGGACTCAACACTTTATGCTGCTGGAATAGAGTGTTTTACAAGAAGCACCAGGGTCAAACACACTGATTGCTGGAGCACACACACATGGATGCATATACACATGCACACATACACAGATGCATGCACTCAGAAATGCAGACACAAGCATTAACACACACACACACACACACACACACACACACACACACACACACACACACACACACACACACACACACACACACACACACTTACAGACGCTGTAGATCTGCTGTAACAGTGAGTTGTGTACAGTATCGGTGATGGTCTGATCAGCTTCACACTCATTGAGCTCTTGTCAGTTTGAGCATGATTAATGAAAAGACGTTTAGGGCTTTAATTAATGAAGATGCTGGAGAAGAGAAACCAGAGGAGAAAGAGCTTACTGTAGACTGATGGGGAAAAGAAAAGAAGGTTGCTAAAAGAAATAAATAAGTGAAGTTTATAAACTAATTTGGAGAGGATCACGTGCTTATGATTGCTTGCGGCTGGTCCTGCGTTATCCAATTTATGATTCACCAATCAGACGATTCCTAAGCCACTACAAATACCCTAAGTTCCATGTAATAGCCATCTTCGTTTTGAAGAATCCCCCCTTCCACCCCCACTCCTCCTCCTTTCCTAGATTGGTGGCACAGCGACCCAGTGGTTAGCACTGTTGCCTCACAGCAAGAACGTCACTGGTTCTAGTCCTTACCAAGCCAGCTGACGTTTCTGTGCAGAGTTTACACGTTCTCCCCGTGCTTACGTGGGTTTCCCCTGGTTTCCCCCCACCGTCCAAAAACATGCAACTTAAGTTAATAGACTAATCCAAATCCATAGACATGCTCCTAGTAAGTAGTTATCTCTTAAGAGCGATCACTATCTGTTCATTAGCTACTACAGCAGGGGAGTTCTCCACATCTACCTGAGCTCAAACTCCCCTCTCGCCCTGCAAACGGGAGGGAGCCCCGGGCTCGAGGATGTTATGAGCTCAGGGCTCTCTCTCAGGACAGCATGTCAAGCAAGCTTTATAATCAATCATCAGCTAAGTGTGAACTCCTGAAATGTACATAAATAAATTTACAGAAATAAATGTACATGAGCAATATCACTCGAGTAGCAGTGTGATATGGCTGTATGTCGGCACTGGTGGGAGGTGTGCATTGGTTTGAGGCCACAGGCCGAGTGCCTTAGTGTCCCATCAGTACCGATATACAGCCATATGGCACTGCTACAAGTGTGAAACTGTGTTTAAACAGTTTGACGGCATAATCGTGTGTGCATATATAAATCAAACGCAGAGAGTCTAAAAACCCTTTTGCATGAGGAACTACTTTCTTCAATCATTCATTCACCTCTGCAGCTGACGTCAGAACAGCAGAAAGCGCTGCTCATTCACCAACGTCACTGTAGATCTAGTATGATTCTCTAGCGTAATGTCTAAAGTGATGACAAAACAGCTGATTTTGCTGACATTTTAAGATTATGAGGCTGAACAGCATGACATGCCATCAGTCTACAGTATTTCTCTGCTGCAATCGGAAGATCACAATAATTAACTCCAATAAAGCCAAAAAAAGCAAACAATAGCAGATTACTGTGGTATAAATGCAGCACTACAACATACAAAAGAGAGAGATCAACTCCGTGTCACTTACCTGTTTATAAGGATTTGATCTGCTGTAGTTTGTAGTTTTTCCTCCTCTAAGGGCTTATTATGCAGTCTCTGTCGCCATCTTGTGGCAGAACGTCAACCATCACTTTCTTTGCTCTGCTCAGTATGACAGGCTGATGGCCCCGCTGAATCTCAGAAATTATAAATATTTTAAAATAGGCACCATTCTTATAAATAAACTGCATAGTCGCCATCAAAACAACGACATTCTGACCTAAAAAAGCCTTAAAAGTACATGATGTTGTCCAACAGCTGCAATATTTGTCAAACTGTAGTGAGTTTATTGAGCTGCTGTCACTCTATGTGGGCGGAGTAATACACAAGAGTGAAGAGGCTGTACGAGTGCTATTACTGCAGAATATCGCACGGCTATCAGCTAATCAGATTGGAGTACTAGACACAACTGTTGTATATATTCATTCATCCATTTTCTGCCGCTTCTCCGGGGCCGGGTCGCGGGGGTAGCAGTTTTAGGAAAGAACCCCAGACTTCCCTCTCTCCAGACACTTCCTCCAGCTCCTCCGGGGGGATCCAGAGGCGTTCCCAGGCCAGCCGAGAGACATAGTCCCTCCAGCGTGTCCTGGGTCTTCCCCGAGGCCTCTTCCCGGTGGGACATGCCTGGAACACCTCCCTAGGAAGGCGTCCAGGTGGCATCCGAAACAGATGCCCCAGCCACCTCAACTGACTTCTCTCGATGTGGAGGAGCAGCGGCTCTACTCCGAGCTCCTCTCGAGTGACAGAGCTCCTCACCCTATCTATAAGAGTGCGCCCTGCCACCCTTCGAAGGAAACTCATTTCAGCCGCTTGTATCCGAGATCTTGTCCTTTCGGTCATGACCCAAAGCTCATGACCATAGGTGAGAGTAGGAACGTAGATTGACCGGTAAATCGAAAGCTTTGCCTTTCGGCTTAGCTCCTTCTTCACCACGCCGGACCAGTACATCGACCGCATTACTGCTGCCGCTGCACCAATCCGCCTGTCAATCTCACGTTCCATCCTTCCCTCACTCGTGAACAAAACCCCGAGATACTTGAACTCCTCCACCTGGGGTAAGGACTCTCCTCCAACCTGGAGATGGCAAACCACCTTTTTCCGGTGGAGCACCATGGCCTCGGACTTGGAGGTGCTGATTCTCATCCCAGCCGCGTCACACTCGGCAGCAAACCGTCCCAGTGCATGCTGAAGGTCCATGGTCGATGAAGCCAACAGAACAACATCGTCTGCGAATAACAGAGATGCAATCCTGTGGTCCCCGAACCGGACCCCCTCCAGCCCAAGGCTCCGCCTTGAAATTCTGTCCATAAAAATTATGAACAGAATTGGAGACAAGGGGCAGCCCTGCCGGAGCCCAACATGCACTGGAAACAAGTCCGGCTTATTGCCGGCAATGCGAACCAGACTCATACTCTGTTCATACAAGGAAGAGACGGCCCTTAACAGAGCGCCTCTGACCCCATACTCCCTGAGCACCCTCCACAGAATGCCACGAGGGACACGGTCGAACGCCTTTTCCAAGTCCACAAAACACATGTGGACTGGTTGGGCATACTCCCTTGAACCCTCGAGCACCCTGGTGAGGGTATAGAGTTGGTCCAGTGTACCACGGCCCGGACGAAAGCCGCATTGTTCCTCCTGGATCCTAGGTTCAACCATTGGCCGGATCCTCCTCTCCAGTACCCTGGCATAGACTTTCCCCGGGAGGCTGAGTAGTGTGATCCCCCTATAGTTGGAGCACACCCTCCGGTCCCCCTTCTTAAAGATGGGAACCACCACTCCAGTTGCCCAGTCCAGAGGTACTGTCCCCCCCATACTGTCCTGTATATATATTACATAATAAATATATACAAATTACAGAAATTCAGCTTTAGATCACAGAAATAAATTACACATGACTACATATTAATTTAGAATACAGATATTTT
Source organism: Danio kyathit (assembly GCA_903798195.1). NCBI lineage: Eukaryota > Metazoa > Chordata > Actinopteri > Cypriniformes > Danionidae > Danio > Danio kyathit. The sequence continues at coordinate 63,415,128 of LR812538.1, forward strand.
TAACGATAATAATATTTATTAATTCTACAGTATGTTTGCTTAAATATACACAGATGTTCAAATTCGGATTATGAATGATATACTATAATATATATACAGTATATATATACTATTTACGGAAATTCAGCATTACACTACAGAAATAAATCACATTAAATGATCATTTATTTTACACAAATAAATGACACAGATATTTTAAATGACAATATTTTTTATAATATACTGTATATGTAAATATATATATACAGTTAAAGTCAGAATTATTAGCCCCTCTGAATTATTAGCCCCCCTGTTTATTTTTCACTATCAGGAATGTGTGTTGTGTTGGCAGAAAGAAAGAAGAAATGCCTGCATCTGTTTAGCATTTTTCCTTATCACACACACTACAGCATTCTGGTAGTGATTGCGCTGCTTTTTTCGGGGTTAATTGTTGTGATCTCCTGATGGCAACAGAGAAAAACTGTAGACTGTAATAATGTTGGGAGATATCTAGACTGATGGCATTTCATGTCACTTTCAGCCTTATAATCTTAAAATGTGAGCAAAATCAGCTGTTTTGTCATCACTTTAGACATTACGCTAGAGAATCATTCAAGCACTAGCTCTACAGTGATGTTGGTGAATTAGTAACGGCTTCTGCTGTTCTGACGTCAGCTGCAGATGTGAATGAATGGCGGAAGAAAGTAGTTCCTCATACAAAAGGGTTTTTAGACTCTCCGTGTTTGATTTACTTGTGTATATATATATACAGTTGCAATCAGAATTATTCAACCCCCTGATTTATTAAACCCTGTTTATTTTTTCCCAAAATTTTTTGTTTAACAGAGAGCAGATTTCTCCAACACATTTCTAATCATAATAGTTTTAATAACTCATCTCTAATAACTGATTTATTTTCTCTTTGCCATGATGACAGTAAATAATATTAGACTAGATATTCTTCAAGACATTTAAAGGCTTCACTAGGTTAATTAGGGTAACTAGGCAGGTTAGGGGAATTAGGCAAGTTATTGTATAATGATGGTTTGTTCTGGAGACTATTGAAAAAATATATAGCTCAAAGGGGCTAATATTATTGACCTTAAAATGGGTTTTTAAATTAAAAAACTGCTTCTATTCTAGCCGAAATAAAACAAATAAGACTTTCTCCAGAAGAAAAAACATTATCAGACATACTATGAAAATTTCCTTGCTCTGTTAAACATCATTTGGGACATATATAAAAAATTTAAAAAAAATTCAAAGGGGGCGAATAATTCTGATTGCAACTGTATATACACGATTATGCCGTCGAACTGTCGTATAAATGCAATATCACACGAGTAGCAGTGCCATATGGCTGTATATCGGCACTGGTGGGACACTAAGAACCAACGCACGCCTCCCACCAGTGCTACTCGTGTGATATTGCTCATATATACAGTATATTTTTCTTAAACAGAAAGTCAAATAAACAGTGATAGTCAAAGTCATTGTATTAATAATTCAGTAAAATTATTCTTAAAAGATAAAGTTACAAATGTCTGTTATTGTGCCTGAATGCTCCACACTCTTGAAATGCCTTTAAAACACGTGCAAATGATAACGTTTCACTATGTCAATGTACTTTGCAATGACTCCACAAATCTGAAGTATTCTCAATTGTATTATTGATCAACTATGTCTATTCAAACTGTACACCCCCCCCCCCCCCCAATTTCTGTTTATCAGAGAGCACATTTCTTCAGCACATGTCTAATCATAATAGTTTCAATAGCTCATCTCTAATACCTGATGTCTTTTCTCTTTGCCATGATGACAGCACATAATATTAGACTAGATATTCTTCAAGACACTAGTACTCAGCTTAAAGTGACATTTAAAGGCTTCACTAGGGTAATTAGGGTAAAGTTAGGGTAATTAGGCAAGTCATTGTATAACAGTGGTTTGTTCTGGAGACAATCCAAAACTAATATTGCTGAAGGGGGCTAATAATATTGACCTTAACATGCCTTTAAAACTATTAAAAACTGCTTTTATTCTAGCCGAAATAAAACAAATAAGACTTTCTCCAGAAGAAAAAATATTAGAGGAAATACTGTGAGAAATTCCTGAATCTGTTCAACATCATTTTGGAAATATTCACAGGAGGGCGAATAATTCTGACCTTTAAAAAGTGCAGTGAATCCAGTGCATCACTTTTTTTCGGTGTGTTTCTGTAAGGGAATCATCCATCATCCTCATGTTTCCTCCTGCTGTGTGTTGAATCTGAAATGTGCTTTTATGTTGGATTATCAATCTCACACACAGATACTGCGCTTCTTCACCATCACACACTCTGATTTATTTCTCGGGTTAAAACCGGGTTAACCAGTAGATGAAGTGTCGCTGGAGACGCTCTCTGTGTTCAGTGTTAGTGATTCACACATACTGATTCATCATGTCTGAGAAACAAGCATTTATTTATTATACTATACAAATATTGTTGTTTAAAATATCTGTTTTCTAAATGAAGATGTAGTGATGTGTGATTTATTTCGGTGATGTAAAGCTGAATTTCCATAATTAGTGTATAAAATATTGTATATGTTACATCATAATCCACATTTTTTTAACCAAAACAATACTGGAAGATCATGAAATTCATTCAATCATTTTCTTTTCGGCTTAGTCCTCCCTTTAATCAGGGGTCGCCTATTCTTCTTCTTCTTCTTCTTCTTCTTCTTCTTCTTCTTCTTCTTCTTCTTCTTCTTCTTCTTCTTCTTCTTCTTCTTCTTCTTCTTCTTCTTCTTCTTCTTCCTCCTCCTCCTCCTCCTCCTCCACCGGATTTGAATGGCAGCCCATATAACCGTACGTGGGAAAGTTGTATAATTTGGCACAATGATAGAGGGCAGTGTCAACATTAACCACAGCAAACCTGAAATCTCTAACTCAAACTCTCTAGCGCCACCACTTGTTCAAAAAAAAAAAAATTCGAAGGGGGGCTAATAATTCTGACTTAAAATGTATGTACTTGTTTTATATTTATTTATTTATTTACTTATCTACTTATTGTATTTTTTTATTTTATTGTTATTTTATTTTACTTTATTATGATTATAATTATTATTATTTTATATTTATTTTTTTATTTAATCTACTTATTGTATTTATTTTATTGTTATTTTATTTTACTTTATTATGATTATAATTATTATTATTTTATATTTACTTATTTACTTATCTACTTATTGTATTTATTTTATTGTTATTTTATTTTACTTTATCATGATTATAATTACTATTATTTTATATTTATTTATTTAATAATCTACTTATTGTATTTATTTTATTGTTTGTTTATTTATACTTTTTATGATTATGACTATTATTAATATTTTTATTATTAATATATATTTTTATTAATTTAATTAAATAAGTATTCTTTTATTTATTTATTTATTTTCTTACATACTTTATTTTATATTTATTTATGTATTTATTCATTTATTTACTTATCTACTTACTGTATTTTTCATATATTGTTTATTTATTTTTACTTTAATATGATTATTAATATTATAATATATTTTATTTATGTATGTATTAGTTTAATTATTTTATTGTTTACTTGTTTACTTATGTACTTATTATATTTAAAATGTATGTATTTATTTATTTATCTACTTATTTTATTGTTTATTTGTTTTATTATTATTATTATTATTATTATTTAATGTTTTTTTTAATTAACATACTTAATTATTAATTTATTTATGTATTTACTTATCTACTTATTTAATTTGTATCCTATTGTTTATTAATTTTAGGTTGTTATTATTATTATTATTGTTATTATTGTAATATATTTATTTAATTAATGCATTTACTATTTATTCATTTATTTATGTCTCACTCCCTCACAACCTTTAAACAAATGAAATATCTTATACGTATTCAATAACCTTGAACCTCCTTACTGAGATGTCTTCAGGATCATAACGTTTATAATGATATCCATAATAATAATGGGAATATATGTGTGTCTGTGTGTTAGATAAATCTGCTTTTCATTTCTGTCTCTTTGTTGTAGTGCTGCCATGAATATTCTTCATCAATAGGTCACAGTCTAATATCTGCTGAGAGATAAATTCATTTCAAAAACTAAAAATTCAATTACCAATGACCTTTCCTGAGCAAACGGAGCTGCAGAACAATATCATGTGTGTGTTTGTGTGTGTCTGTTTGTGTGTATATGTGTGTGTGTGTGTGTGTGTGTGTGTGTGTGTGTGTGTTTGTGTGTGTGTGTGTGTGTTCTGCTTAAATGTCAGCCAGCCGTAAACAGATGACAGTCTTCTTAGTAATACTTATTTATTAATACATGTTTTCTGTGTGGGAAAAGGGAAACGTCTGAAGCGTCTGATGTACATGAAAGAACTCACTCAACATTTCATTCAGTCACTTTTCTTAAAATTTCATGAGTTTTAATCTGCCAATATTATGACTTTTATCTGAAGATGTTTTTGATTAGTTATTTGTTTGTTTATTCGTTCATTTATATATAGTAATAATAATAATAATAATAATAATGGTGTTTCTGTGTGGAGTTTGCATGTTCTCCCTGTGTTGGTGTGGGTTTCCTCCCGGTGCTCCGGTTTCCCCCACAGTCCAAACACATGCGGTATAGGGGAATTGATGAACTAAATTGGCTGTAGTGTATGAGTGTTTGTATGAGTGTGTATGGGTGTTTCCCAGCACTGGGTTGCAGCTGAAAGAGCATCCGCTGCATAAAACATACTGTATGCTGGCTGTACTTTCTCTCTCATGATTAAACATTAAACTCCTCATGTTTGTTGAAATATTGAGTGTTCAGCGTCTGCTCTCAGTGCAGACGACGAGACTTTCCTGGAATATAATCCAGTTTATTCCTCAGTTTCAGTGTTTTAATAATAAGCAGAAACATTAGACATGGTAAACTGAGCAGAGATCAAAACACTGTCAGACATGGTGGAACACACACACACACACACACACACACACACATAAAAAAGAGACACATAGAGACAGAGAGACACACACACGGAAAACAAAAATCCAAACACACACGCAGAAAGGGAGACACACAGACGCTGACAACAATCCAAACATTCACACAGACAGACTTTACCAAACTTTACAGTTTTATTCTGTCTATATTCTGATCACACACACACTAAACTTTACACTTTTATTCTGTCTATATTCTGATCACACACACCAAACTTTACACTTTTATTCTGTCTATATTCTGATCACACACACCAAACTTTACACTTTTATTCTGTCTATATTCTGATCACACACACCAAACTTTACACTTTTATTCTGTCTATATTCTGATCACACACATGAAACTTTACACTTTTATTCTGTCTATATTCTGATCACACACACACTAAACTTTACACTTTTATTCTGTCTATATTCTGATCACACACACCAAACTTTACACTTTTATTCTGTCTATATTCTGATCACACACACCAAACTTTACACTTTTATTCTGTCTATATTCTGATCACACACACCAAACTTTACACTTTTATTCTGTCTATATTCTGAACACACACACCAAACTTTACACTTTTATTCTGTCTATATTCTGAACACACACACCAAACTTTACACTTTTATTCTGTCTATATTCTGAACACACACACCAAACTTTACACTTTTATTCTGTCTATTATCTGAACACACACACCAAACTTTACACTTTTATTCTGTCTATATTCTGATCACACACACACCAAACTTTACACTTTTATTCTGTCTATATTCTGATCACACACACTAAACTTTACACTTTTATTCTGTCTATATTCTGATCACACACACTAAACTTTACACTTTTATTCTGTCTATATTCTGATCACACACACACCAAACTTTACACTTTTATTCTGTCTATATTCTGATCACACACACCAAACTTTACACTTTTATTCTGTCTATATTCTGAACACACACTAAACTTTACACTTTTATTCTGTCTATATTCTGAACACACACCAAACTTTACACTTTTATTCTGTCTATATTCTGATCACACACACCAAACTTTACACTTTTATTCTGTCTATATTCTGATCACACACACCAAACTTTACACTTTTATTCTGTTTATATTCTGATCACACACACCAAACTTTACACTTTTATTCTGTCTATATTCTGATCACACACACCAAACTTTACACTTTTATTCTGTCTATATTCTGATCACACACCAAACTTTACACTTTTATTCTGTCTATATTCTGATCACACACACCAAACTTTACACTTTTATTCTATCTATATTCTGATCACACACACCAAACTTTACACTTTTATTCTGTCTATATTCTGATCACACACACCAAACTTTACACTTTTATTCTGTCTATATTCTGATCACACACACCAAACTTTACACTTTTATTCTGTCTATATTCTGATCACACACACCAAACTTTACACTTTTATTCTGTCTATATTCTGAACACACACACACCAAACTTTACACTTTTATTCTGTCTATATTCTAAACACACACACCAAACTTTACACTTTTATTCTGTCTATATTCTGATCACACACACACACCAAACTTCACACTTTTATTCTGTCTATATTCTGATCACACACACCAAACTTTACACTTTTATTCTGTCTATATTCTGATCACACACACCAAACTTTACACTTTTATTCTGTCTGTATTCTGATCACACACACCAAACTTTACACTTTTATTCTGTCTATATTCTGATCACACACACTAAACTTTACACTTTTATTCTGTCTATTTTCTGATTACACACACCAAACTTCACACTTTTATTTTGTCTATATTCTGATCACACACACCAAACTTTACACTTTTATTCTGTCTATATTCTGATTACACACACCAAACTTTACACTTTTATTCTGTCTATATTCTGATCACACACACCAAACTTTACACTTTTATTCTGTCTATATTCTGATCACACACACCAAACTTTACACTTTTATTCTGTCTATATTCTGAACACACACACCAAACTTTACACTTTTATTCTGTCTATATTCTGATCACACACACCAAACTTTACACTTTTATTCTGTCTATATTCTGATCACACACACCAAACTTTACACTTTTATTCTGTCTATATTCTGATCACACACACTAAACTTTACACTTTTATTCTGTCTATATTCTGATCACACACATCAAAATTTACACTTTTATTCTGTCTATATTCTGAACACACACACCAAACTTTACACTTTTATTCTGTCTATATTCTGATCACACACACTAAACTTTACACTTTTATTCTGTCTATATTCTGATCACACACACCAAACTTTACACTTTTATTCTGTCTTTATTCTGATCACACACACTAAACTTTACACTTTTATTCTGTCTATATTCTGATCACACACACCAAACTTTACACTTTTATTCTGTCTTTATTCTGATCACACACACCAAACTTTACACTTTTATTCTGTCTTTATTCTGATCACACACACTAAACTTTACACTTTTATTCTGTCTATATTCTGATCACACACACTAAACTTTACACTTTTATTCTGTCTATATTCTGATCACACACACCAAACTTTACACTTTTATTCTGTCTATATTCTGATCACACACACCAAACTTTACACTTTTATTCTGTCTATATTCTGATCACACACACCAAACTTTACACTTTTATTCTGTCTATATTCTGATCACACACACCAAACTTTACACTTTTATTCTGTCTATATTCTGATCACACACACCAAACTTTACACTTTTATTCTGTCTATATTCTGATCACACACACCAAACTTTACACTTTTATTCTGTCTATATTCTGATCACACACACCAAACTTTACACTTTTATTCTGTCTATATTCTGAACACACACACCAAACTTTACACTTTTATTCTGTCTATATTCTGATCACACACACCAAACTTTACACTTTTATTTTGTCTATATTCTGATCACACACACCAAACTTTACACTTTTATTCTGTCTATATTCTGATCACACACACCAAACTTTACACTTTTATTCTGTCTATATTCTGAACACACACACTAAACTTTACACTTTTATTCTGTCTATATTCTGATCACACACACCAAACTTTACACTTTTATTCTGTCTATATTCTGATCACACACACACCAAACTTTACACTTTTATTCTGTCTATATTCTGATTACACACACCAAACTTTACACTTTTATTCGGTCTATATTCTGAACACACACACCAAACTTTACACTTTTATTCTGTCTATATTCTGAACACACACACCAAACTTTACACTTTTATTCTGTCTATATTCTGATCACACACACACCAAACTTTACACTTTTATTCTGTCTATATTCTGATCACACACACTAAACTTTACACTTTTATTCTGTCTATATTCTGAACACACACACCAAACTTTACACTTTTATTCTGTCTATTATCTGAACACACACACCAAACTTTACACTTTTATTCTGTCTATATTCTGATCACACACACCAAACTTTACACTTTTATTCTGTCTATAT
>LR812538.1:63426181-63432086 GCA_903798195.1 Danio kyathit
ACATTCTCTATTGGACTGCAGGCAGGCCAGTCCAGCACCTGTCTCCTCTTCCTCCACACCAGGACTCAGTAAGCAGAATGTGGTTCTGCATTGTCTTGTTGAACTCTGCAGGGCGTCCCTGGAGAAGAAGGCAGCATATTGTGCTCCAGAATCTCCCTGTGCTGTTCAGCATTAATGGAGCATCACTGAAGAGCAGGTTACCTTTACCAAGGGCACTGACACAACCCCAGACCATGACAGAGCCTGGCTTCTGGACTTGTTGCTGGTAACAGTCTGGATGATCCTTTTCTTCTTTGGTCCGGAGCACACGGTGTCCATTTCTCCCAAAAACACCTGAAGCACTACTTCATCTGAGCACAGCACACATCTCCACTGTGTGATGGTCCATCCCAGATGCCTCCGAGCCCAAAGAACTCGATGGCACTTCTGGACACTGTTAACATAGGGCTTCCTTTTGGCGCAGTACAGTTTTGACTGGCGTTTGTGGATGTACTCTGTATTGTGGTACTTGACAAAGGTTTGCCGCAGTAGTCCTGAGCCCATGTGGTGATCTGGCTTATAGATGAATGAGGGTTCTTGATGCAGCGCCCCCTGAGGGGTCGGAGGTCACGGTTGTTCAGCTTAGGCTTGTCTTTTACACACTGAAACTCCTCCAGATTCCTTCAATCTTTTAATGATGTTCTGCACTGCTGAAGGTGAAATATCCACATGTCTTCCTCTCTTTCTCTGAGGGACATTGTGTTCACACAGCTCAATCATTTTCTCTAGTATTTGTTGGTAAACTGGCGATTCTCAGCCCATCTCTGCTCCTAAAGGACTAGACCTTTCTTGATGACCAGATCATAATCACAATCACCTGTACACATCATTATTCAGCAGTTTACCTGATCACTGCCCTAAACTGCTCCTGTCACTGTTTCTGGGGTGTGTTAAGCTCTGAATGACAGGAGAGGATAGAGATTTACACATGAAGTTAAGCTGACCAGACAAAACAGCCAATATTTGGTGTTCACATAATCTGCAATGAAATACAAGTCAAAGAAAATTTGGAAATCACTGCTTTCTTAATTGTTTTCCCAACTTTTTCAGAATTTATATATATATATATATAGCATATACTTGTGTAAATATATTTGAGAATTTTTTGGGGTCCTTTTTTTGTGTATAAATAAATTTTTATTTATTTTTACCATATATATATATATATATATATATATATATATATATATATATATATATATATATATATATATATATATATATATAGAGAGAGAGAGAGAGAGAGAGAGAGAGAGAGAGAAAGAGAGAACGAAGTGCTCAGATTTTTTCTTTGTATGTGTCATCAGAGGGGGAAAGCCCCGCCCACTAGTGCCCATCTCTCCATCTCATTAGCATAAACAGCAGCCCTGAGTGAGAAGCAGCCGTCTGTCCATTAGCCATTAGAGTGTTTGAGCTGCTGAAGATAATGTCAGCATAGACTAAGAGGATTATAGATGTGGAGTTTTAGATGAACAGCGACAGGAGCGACATAGACAGTTTAACCACATAAACAATATATTCTTTCATACAAACATCATATTTTCTCTAATATCTTTACCTTATACAGAGTCTATGGTGTTGGTGTTGGGTTGGATGTCAATAAAACACCTCTTGCTGTTTCTGACACTGATCTATCACTGAAATGTTTTTGTTTTATCACACATTTATATTTAGTTTTTGATTTTACCAATTATTTTTTCATTTAGAAATGATTTAACGTTGTTAACAATATGACATTTTATATGTTTCTTTTTTAAAAACTATTTTCTTTGCGTCTGTTTTAATGACAGGTCTCGAAAGCGTTCTTCTTCTGAGCTTCGCTGTGTGGCATTTGAGCTCATGCATGTTCGCCGAGAGGCAGCGGTGACATTTCAGGACACTAAACACACACACACAGTGTTCTTCATCACGACTCTACTGTACAATATAACCTATAACATCACTCCTGCTGTTTTTAGAAACTAGCTGTGCTCGCCTGGGGAATTACAGTGAAAGCTTAAACACATTTACAGAACAAACCGACCTGCTGCTTCAGTATTTATTGCCATAATTATTGATTTAAAATGTTAATATTATTTATTAAGATAGATTTATACTGCAAATGATATGTAGTGCAGTAGATGTTCAGAATCTATCTACAGTGTTAATTAGTTAACTCATTACACTCTGTTCATTGTAGCATTTCTAATCTTCATTCATTCATTCATTCATTTTCTTTTTGGCTTAGTCCCTTTATTAATCCGGGGTTGCCACAGCGGAATGAACTGCCAACTTATCCAGCACATGTTTTACGCAGCGGATGCCCTTCCACACACACTCATTCACACTACAGACAATTTAGCCTACCCAAGTCACCTGTACCGCATGTGTTTGGACTGTGGGGGAAACCGGAGCACCCGGAGGAAACCCACACGAACGCAGGGAGAACATGCAGACAGCACTACCTACTGCGCCACTGTGTCGCCCCCATTTCTAATCTTTTACAGTTTAAATCACCATCATATTTTCAGTATAGCAGACAGTAACACACACTCGCACACACAAACATGCATGCACACACTAAATAAACACGCACACACACAGACAGAATACAAACATGCATATGTACTGAATACACACACAAACAAACACACACACAGAATACACACACACGGAATACACAAACACATCTATTGCATATATTTGAGAAGCAGTTTATTTATATTCAGATATAAAATGTATGTGTATATGATACCCATTACTGTATGTATACATTTAAATATCTATGTAAATAAGTGAATGATGATAATCGATATGTTGAAATAATGTTTTCATAGGTGAAGGTAAATATTTCTTGTGTGGTTAATTATAGTATATTGAAATGAAATGAAATGAAATATGGTATATTGTAATTATTGGGTGGCCGTCTAACTAATGCGGAATGTGATTGACTGTGGGATAAAAGGGTGGAGGGAGAGGATTGTGTCACACACTGAGGAAGGCATTGTGCTGAAACGTCTGTGTTTTGTATCACCTGAAGAATGTAAAATAAAAACTATACAAAGTAATTATTTAATGAGTGTGAATCATGGCCTTCTGAATAATATCTGTCACAAAATAGTTTTGTATATTTTTTTTCTATGTGTGTGCATTGCATATACATAATAAATATACTGTATATAACACACACACACATATATTGTGTTTTATTTTGGATGCAATTAATTGTGAGTTAATCTTTTCCCAGCATTAATATTTACATGTTTACATAAGTAAATGAATACACTGAATAATTGGCATGGAAATTTGTTAATTTTTGCTCATGCTAATTCCATGTGGGCCTATTTATTTATATATCATTCATATATTACAGTGCACAAAACTAGCACAAAGCTAATGAGTGTGTGTTTGTGTGTATTATGTTGAATGTGTGTGTTTTTCTGCATGAATAAGACTGAAGCGCAGTGAACTGCTGGTGTGAGTGATGCCATTATCTGCAGTTTTGGTATAGATGGGAGTGTTATTCTGACGTGTGTTTTTCTGTCTCTGCACAGCTCCTCCTACTGTCCGCATCGCTCATTCGGGTCACGCATGCAATGTGGAGGAAGAGCGTTTCTCTGAGAGAGTTTACACCATACGAGAAGGAGAAACACTGGAGCTCAGCTGCCTTGTCACCGGACACCCACGACCACAGGTGACCACATGATCACCGTTAAATCAGACCAACTGATAACCATATCAATAAATAATCAGATAACCATATAATCGCGGCAATTAATAACCAGATCACCATATAATCAGACCAACTGATAACCAGATCTATAAATAATCAGATAACCATATAATCGCGGCAATTAATAACCAGATCACCATATAATCAGAGCAACTGATCACCAGATCACCTTATAACCAGATCACATGATAACCAGATCACGATACAATCAGACAACCTGATAGCCAGATCACCATATAACCAGATTACCATATAACTAGTTCACCACATAACCAGATCATAATATAACCAGATCACCACGCCACCAGAAAATAAGACCTCTCTATAATCAGTCCACCAGATAACCAGATCCCTCAATAACCAGATTACCAGACCACCAGACAAGAAGATCACTCAATAATTAGATTACCAGATTACCAAATAAACAGATCACCAGATAACCAGATTACTCGATATCCAGATAACCAAATCACCACATAACCAGTCAACCAGATAACTAGATTACTTGATAACCAGAATACCAAATCACCACAGAGCCAGTCCACCAGATAACCAGATCACTTGATAACCAGATTACCAAATCACCACAGAGCCAGTCCACCAGATAACCAGATCACTTGATAACCAAATTACCAAATCACCACATAGCCAGATCACTTGATAACCAGATTACCAGGCCACAAGATCTCTCTATAACCAGATCACCTGATAACCAGATCACTCGATACCCAGATTACCAAATCACCACATAGCCAGTCCGCTAGATAACCAGATCACTTGATAACCTGATTACCAAATCACCACAGAGCCAGTCCACTAGATAACCAGATCACTTGATAACCAGATTACCAGCCCACAAGATCTGTCTATAACCAGATCACCTGATAACCAGATCACTTGATAACCTGATTACCAAATCTCCACATAGCCAGTCCACCAGATAACCAGATCACTTGATAACCAGATTACCAAATCACCACATAGCCAGTCCATCGGATAACCAGATCACTTCATAACCAGATTACCAAATCACCACAGAGCCAGTCCACTAGATAACCAGATCACTTGATAACCAGATTACCAGCCCACAAGATCTGTCTATAACCAGATCACCTGATAACCAGATCACTTGATAACCAGATTACCAGCCCACAAGATCTGTCTATAACCAGATCACCTGATAACCAGACCACTCGATAACCATATTGCCAAATCACCACATAGCCAGTCCACCAGATAACCAGATCACTTGATAACCAGATTACCAGCCCACAAGATCTGTCTATAACCAGATCACCTGATAACCAGACCACTCGATAACCATATTGCCAAATCACCACATAGCCAGTCCACCAGATAACCAGATCACTTGATAACCAGATTACCAAATCACCACATAGCCAGTTCGCTAGATAACCAGATTACCAGCCCACAAGATCTGTCTATAACCAGATCACCTGATAACCAGATCACTTGATAACCTGATTACCAAATCTCCACATAGCCAGTCCACCAGATAACCAGATCACTTGATAACCAGATTACCAAATCACCACATAGCCAGTCCACCGGATAACCAGATCACCTGATAACCAGATCACTTGATAACCAGATTACCAAATCACCACATAGCCAGTCCACCGGATAACCAGATCACTTGATAACCAGATTACCAAATCACCACAGAGCCAGTCCACTAGATAACCAGATCACTTGATAACCAGATTACCAGCCCACAAGATCTGTCTATAACCAGATCACCTGATAACCAGATCACTTGATAACCAGATTACCAGCCCACAAGATCTGTCTATAACCAGATCACCTGATAACCAGACCACTCGATAACCATATTGCCAAATCACCACATAGCCAGTCCACCAGATAACCAGATCACTTGATAACCAGATTACCAAATCACCACATAGCCAGTCCACCAGATCACTTGATAACCAGATTACCAAATCACCACATAGCCAGTCCACCAGATCACTTGATAACCAGATTACCAAATCACCACATAGCCAGTCCACCAGATCACTTGATAACCAGATTACCAGGCCACAAGATCTTTCTATAACTAGATCACCTGATAACTTGATAACCAGATTATCAAATCACCACATAGCCAGTCCACCAGATAACCAGATCCTT
>LR812538.1:63432186-63452186 GCA_903798195.1 Danio kyathit
AATAATCACTACTGAGAGTCCAAACACTGAAGAGCAAATCCATCGATGCGCAGCTCTACAGATCCCGAACCATGCAAGCCAGTGGCGACAGCGGCGAGGAAAAAAACTTCACCAATTGGCGAAAGCGAAGATTTAAAAAACCTCGAGAGAAACCAGGCTCAGTTGGGCACGACCATTTCCCCTATGGCCAAACGTCTTGTGCAGAGCTGCAGTCTAGGCGCAGGAAGCTGGACCTCAGCGAAGACTCGTCTGTCCCTGGAGCGACACAGGAATCAGTCTCATGCTCTCCACTCCACCATGACCACCACAGCAGCTGCTCAGGATACGGCCTGGTCCAGGATTATGGAAACCTTGGGATCATCTTGTCGCTGGTCTCGGATCGCATCAGTGGCGCTGCATAGTCTGAGGGCCTCGGGATGAGTATCCCCAGGTGGAAATAGAGAATAAAGAGAATAATTAGCGTAGCTGCTGTTCATAGTGTATATAAACGAAATGCGTGGAGTATCAACAGTAAAAACTGAATTTGCTGCGGTAGAAGCGTCAATCTTTTCTTCATTTAATAAATGACTTGCACCTCAGAAGACAGTATGCCGACACGTAATGAATGCCTGGTGGTGTTTGAAGGCATCAGACATGGAGCACAGACGCATTATCAGATTATCAGACATATTAATAATATAATAACACTAATACTGAAATGGTTCAGGCGTTTTAGAATGACCAAAACAACATTTCAATTCCAGTTACGTTTGTGCATTCACACACATTTTTACCATCACATGATCCCTTATAACAAAATTGCATGACTTTTTTTAATGCACATGCTGGAATTTGTTCAGTAAAAGTGTTTCCATCGTAGTTTATGCGCATCTTTTCTTATTGAATAAAAAGTTTAGCGTGCTCAGTTATGCACATATGTTTTTTATGTGCATTTTCAAAATTGATGCACATCTTGGCATTTCCATCAAATGATTTTTATGCTCATATCCAAGATGCTCATAAATAAAGGTGGATGGAAACGTAGCTAATGACGGTTGGGTTTAGGGAAAGTGGTGATTGGGTCAGTCGGTGCTTTTGAAAACACTAAAGGTTGGGTTTAGAGAAGACGGTAAGCAGGTCAATGGGTGCTTTTGAAAACACTATAGGTCAGTGGTGGGCAAACTTTTTAGACCCGAGGGCCACATCAAGTTTTGCAAACCAAGTGAAGGGCCACATGTCAAATCCTTCAAAAAATAACTTTTATTTATAGTGGCAGTATGCATGGAGCATGTAATATCAGACAGAAACGTGTCAGATTAACACACATTTTTTTAATACTTATCATTGAGTCATATTTACAAGTCAAATTAATTTGCACTGCTATTTATATTTACTTATCAATCATCATGAAACAATAAAATAATCCCTTATAAAATATAATAATAATAATAATGTAATAATTTTTACAGTGGAGAATAGAAAAGATATTGTCTGATAGAAAAAATCTCATATTAACACATTAAAAATAATGTTTGCGTGAAAAATGCCGACTTAGGTTGTAGTCTTTAAAAACAGCAATACTTTCTTGGCATATTAGACATACCGCTTTCTGTCCGATATTGGTTGAGAAGTATTTTGTTGTCCATTCTTCCTTAAACACACGACATTCAGAGTCAATTTTTCTTTTTTTTGCCTGACTCATTTTCAGTCAATAACGGTCGAGTGCATTTGAATATCTGAGAGTGTGTTCTAATTCTACTGGTTGCGCTAACTGTACCGCGTGCAATACTGCCATCAAATGGTGTTCACCTGTATTGCATCATTAATTTACTAATTCTGAAACCAAACCGTTACTCAGAAGCAGCATTTTAAAAACTCCCTCACGGGCCGGATAAAAGAGTTTAGCGGGCCGCATATGGCCCACGGGCCGTAGTTTGCCCACCATACCTGCCAACACTCCCGGGAGTCTCCCGTATTTCAGACCCGTCTCCCGTATTGTTCTGTCTCCCGGTAAACTCCCGGAATCCCCCTCATCCGCCCCCCGCTCCTCAGCATTTTGGTACAGTCTGGGCTGAAACCTGGTGCTTGTGCGCATGCTCTTCCGGTCGCGCGCCTCCATCTCCCCAAATCTCTCACCCCCCCTGGCCCGCTCCCCGCTCTTCAGTTCGCGCCAGTGTTGCCAACTTAGCGACTTTTCAGACCCCCCTAGCGACAAATCTAGCGACTTTTTTATGTGTTACTGGAGATTTTTATAGACTGTCGTTTGTCCATTACTGTACCGTTCCTACTCTTCTCAACGAGCTGTGGGTGATGCCGCGGCCCCTCCCCTGCTTCAGAGCACTGACAGGCGGCCCAGTCCTCGTACAGCAGCCTCTCCCACCTGCAGCCTGACAGCAGATCACCCCTCTGCATACCGACGGCAAATGATTTAGCACCGGGAGTGTGAAGGTATTTCCCTTGTACAGTCAAACTGATCTGCTTCTCCTTTATTTTAACAATTTAATTTGACCGTTTATCGTTCACAATCAGAGATGTTTTAAGTGAGAGTTTCAGAACTTGTCTGAGTATATTACGTCTGAGAGATTACTATAATGAATGATATACTGTATTCATATGGCAATAAATTTAGGTAAATTGACAAGCTTACATAAAGCGTAGTGCAAATATAATACCCCATTTATTTACTATAGGCTGTTAAACAAACAGAAAAGGTAGAACGTGATGACGTCAGTAATATGCAAATTTGCGCATGACGTAACCCCCCCCCATCTCCCGGAATTTACGAACCAAATGTTGGCAGGTATGTTGCCCACCTCTGCTATAGGTTGAGTTTTAGGAAGCGGTGCTGGGATCGATCCATCGGTTGGTCGGTCAGTCAGTCGACAGCGGCCTCTGGTGGATTTACGTGAGAACAGCAGACCTAAATGGCACTAGTGAGAGAAATTTGACATCTGAAAAAGCGCACACAGCGGCCTCTGGTGGATTTACGAAAACAAAAACTGCAACAACAAAAAACTGACCTCCTGGGACGCATATCGCGCTCTCCAGAAATGTATGAAGGGGTACGTTTTCATGATTATTTCGCTTAGCCAATATGCTGCTCGTTTTGCTTGTTTTACCTCATTTTGACTCATTATTTCTGAAAGCAAGACAATATTAAGTACTTGTATAGAAATTAATAATAGATATGGATATTTGGAATAGAAACAAAACCAAAAATGCAAGTAAGAAAAGCATTTTTTTGAAGGCGCAAACTTTGAGCTGTCTATGTAATTTTCATGGACCTGGCAACCCAGCTCTCACAGAGGTCTCTATTTTAACGATCTGAGTGCAAAGTCTAAAGCTCAGGGCGCAAAAGCATTAAGGGCATGTCTGAATTCACTTTTGCGATTTTAAGGATGGATAAATACGCTCTGCGCCCCGCCAGTCTCGTCTCCCATTCCCTTTAAGAGTCAGTTGTGTCGCTCCATGGTGCATTTGCTATTTACATGGCGGACTGTAAGTGTAAGAACTGAACGCTTCACTAGCGAGAAAACAGTTAAACAGAGCATCTGCAGCGCGAGGATAAAGAACGAGCCTCCTCCATTCAGCCTCTTTACTTTACTTTTACTCTTTACTCCTTTCCTTTGGTGGAGTAAGGAAACGGTGGAAACTCACTGCACTGAACACATCCATTAGCCCACATAGTTAATCGCCTTTGTTAACGAAATTACATGCAAAACGTA
Organism: Danio kyathit; assembly: GCA_903798195.1. Lineage (NCBI taxonomy): Eukaryota > Metazoa > Chordata > Actinopteri > Cypriniformes > Danionidae > Danio > Danio kyathit. Next base: position 63,435,891 of record LR812538.1, read on the forward strand.
AAAATAACTGTTGCGCTGGTTTGAAAATAGCAACAAATCACGCTGAACACGTCTTCCCTAACTCTATGTGATCATAACAGCACATCTACGGTGTTGCGCAATCAAACAGCTGATCTTTATTCGACTCTGCAAAATGAGCTGTGAATTGGTGCGAGCGGCCGTAATGAATCAGTGTGTTTATTTGGAGTAATCTGCTGCGCCAGAATGACCCAACCGTGTGTCTGGGTAAAGGTAATTGCTCCTCTAGCAGTGTGCTGATAATGTGTCCTGGATGAAGTATCGAGCGGCTCCAGATCTTGATTAAGGGCAGAACGTGTCTTAATGAAAGTCAGGAATCAGCATTGGATATGTCAGAGTCCTAAATCACAGGCAGAACACGTGCTGCGGCCCAATTCACCTGCACTGCACACTACATATATCTGCTTTCTTTTATCTGTGAGGGTAAATATACGAGTATAGACTTCTTTCCTGCTTAGAGTTTTTCTTTTGTTTCCACTGCAAATATCTACAAATTATTAAATCAAGAAGAATTTTCTAGACAAGCAAAAAGTCTTGTTTTGTTTTCAGAAAGGGTGGCACGGTGGCTCAGTGGTTAGCAGTGTGGCCTCACAGCAAGAAGGGCACTAGTTCTGTCGGCGCCAATAGCCTAGTGGTATTGTGCGCTGACATATAGCACAAATGTGCTCACGGCGACCCGAGTTCGATTCCCGGCTCGAGGTCCTTTGCCGATCCTTCCCCTCTCTCTGCTCCCAATACTTTCCTGTCTGAAACCTCTACTGTCCTATCATAATAAAGGTGAAAACCCCTAAAAAAAAAAAAAAAAAAAAAGAAGGGCACTAGTTCGAGTTTTGGCTGGGTCAGTTGGTGTTTCTATGTGGAGTTTGCATGTTCTCCCCGTGTTGGCTGCTCCGGTTTCCCCCACAGTCCAAACACATGCGCTATAGGGGAATTGATTAACTGAATTGGCTGTAGTGTATGAGTGTGTGTGAATGAGTGTGTATGGGTGACTGGGTTGCAGCTGGAAGGGCATCTGCTGTGTAAAACATATGCTGGAATAGTTGGCAGTTCATTCCGCTGTGGCGACCTCTGGTTAATAAAGGACTAAGCCGAAGGAAAATGAATGAATGTTTTCAGAAATAATTAGTCAGAATGAAGTGAGTTATTAAATAAAGTAATCTGGCAATGGGGTCAGCTGAACAATGTAGTTTTCACTTGAAATAAGAGTGTTATCTTACTCCACTGGCAGATTATTTAGCTTGTTTTAAAGAAACCCTTTCTTAATTTGGCTCATTATTTCTCTCGTTTTCAATACTAATTTTTAATTTTGACTTGTTTTCAGAACAATTCACTTAATTTCAACATAATATTTCTTGCAGGGCTCAAAATTGCGACCATTTTGGTGGCATAAGCGCCCGAAATTTAATCTATGCGTCCTCATAATATATTTGGGAGCATTTGTATGACTGCATATAAAGGTTGTAGTGTGGCTTGTTTTGATTTTTTCTAAAAACGTGCTGAATCGGACTTCCCTGCCGCTATATTGGTTCATATTAGCTGTCAATCACTCAAGGCTTTCCTCTGTCAGATAACAGGGAGCTTATAAGGGCGCCAGCCGAGATCAATCGAGGGTTTTCAGAGAAGGTGCCCGAATCTCGACACGTTGCATTCACTGCGTGTTCAGCGCAAATATCCGCTAAATGTAAAATCTAACACGGCACACATCATCGCCAAAGAAGCTCGCCTTTACTAAGTTTAAACTGAATCTGCGGCTCATAACAAAGAACGGTATTGCGGCGGTGGTCATCATGAGAGTCCTGCTCTGTCTGCTCTTATATTGGGTCGGCTGACTCGCCTGCTTTATTCCACAAACACAGAAAAATGAAAATCAGCGCATAACGAGACCGAGCATTTACAATGACACAAACCCAAACCAACACTATTAAAGAGAGTAGAAGTGAGACTTTTCTTCCTTTCTTTGGTCCATTCTGTCTTGAGATGTAGATTATTTTTCTGATGACTGCTCTGCAGCTTTCAGCATTGGACTGAATGATTTATTATAATCGTACGTTTGTTTTGTAGCAGAAATATTATTTATTAAATTGACATGCGTATAAAAACAATAGTGCAAAGTAAATATTTCTTACTGCAATGCTTCATTTCTGTTTGATAAAACCATAAATGTATTTTTCCTAAAGTAACAGCAGGACCTTTTACACTACATAACTCACATTCAAGCACATTCAGGGCAGCATGATCATGAGAAATGTTATTCACTGTAAGTATTATTGTCATCATCGTCATCATTAATATTTTATAATTATTAGACATTCATTTTGGAATTATTGCACAGATATCAGTAAGTCATCACCGCATTAGTTAGATAGTCATTTCTGGTTTTTGTGAGTCCTGATTGATGCTGTTTTCAAATTCAATAAATCCCTTAATATACAGTTTGCAGTGGTGCTCATTCATTTTTCGTGGTGCTCCTACATTTCTTCTGGTGCTCCTAAATTGTTGAAGTTGGAGGCACCGCTACTACCAAGTAAAAAAGTTAATTTCGAGCCCTGTCTTGTTTTCAGAAATTTGTGAAAATTAAAAGGGTTTTTCTTTAAAGCAATCCAAAACAGTCTGCTTGTACTGCGTCCTAAATGTATGTACTTTTTATATTGTGACTGAAAAGTATATCCACTCTGCAGGGAATGCTTTTGTTATTTAGACTTTATTTCCAGCTGCTGACTCACATAATCTTTTCATCACACAATTTCTGAAAGCTCTCACTCAGAACGCAAAACTACACTGCAAATCTCCAAAACCAAAAGCTGTTTCTCAGAAACACAACTCTCTACCTAAAACACACAAATCTAACAGGAAGCTACTTGCTTTCATTTTGCGAACACACACAGTCAAAATGCTACACTCAATCAGCAGATTCCTCAAATGTGGAAACACTATATTCTCTACTGATCACTAGGTCCACACGGAAACTGCCCGCGCAGAGTTCCGCAGATTTTTGATTAAAGCAGATCATTGATTCTGTTTATTTACTTGAGTAAATGTGTGTAACAGGGTTTCTGTGGGGTCTTAAAAAGTCTAAAATTTAAAAATCGAAATTTTAGGCCTTAAAAAGTCTTAAAATATTTGAAAAAAATATCTTAAAATATCTACTAAATATTTGTGCACGGGTCTTATTTTTCCGATGTCCACGTTTTCATGTTGTAGTTCTTCCTTTCACTAGTCATATTGTAATTTGCGGTATTACAACTACAAATGAGACCAGCATGCAATAGCCAATCAGCTTTCTGTTATTGAACTCAGTCCGAGCGGCGAATGTGACGTCATCGATGTTATTTGCAGACGTTCGCTTTGGGTGCACGCGACATGATCAGGGTTACCAGATTGGGCGGTAAAAAATAACATAGGCGGGTATTGGATATTTGGGCGGTATTGTAAAGGCCGCGTTCTCCCGTAACCCCCCACTATTTGTGAAACTTGGGACCGTTCTCCCCACTTTTCATGAAATATGGGACGATCTAACCACCCCTCATACATTTTGGAGTGTTTCGTGAAATTTGGGGCCGTACACAACCCCCCCCCCCACTTTTGGTAAAATCGAGGTTGTTGGGCGGGTGTTTTTGCACTTCGGAGAGACTCGAGTGAACAGTTTGCGCGAAGCCACGTTTGATTTGAGTTGAATATGAAACACTTCGAAGAGATTTTGTCTGAAACAGGTACAACTGTACACACATCTTCTTTATGATGCGTCCATGCGTGATCATTATAGATATAACCAGATGACCAATAATTCTTGGCTAGAAATTGCAACAGCAAAATGTCCGCAGATTCTGTCTGGCCCTACTGATCACTAACCAATCACTGCTTTACTGTAGTACAGGCCTATAAATAGGTCAAAGGTGACAGGACACTGGGCTGAATAGAGGAATTCTTCTCAGCCTGACACTGTACTCTACGCCCGCATGACCGTTCTCCAGGCAACACCCCCCCACTCCCCCTCCACTCCCCACACTGTATTTACTGTATTCTGGAGAATATACTTTTGCTTTACATGTGCTTTACATACATTTTTACATACAGTATGTTTAAGGTTTTGTTGTATGCTACTGTATACACCAGTAAATCTGAGTCATTCAGAGATGTATGATGCAGTCCTCCAAGCTCATGATGGAGTCAGACACAATATTCATTCTGTTTTCACTGCAGCATGACTTTATATTCTATACTGGACATTATTGAAGGTTCAGTGATGAGACTTTAGTCTAAGCAGAGTCAGACCTTACTGTCCTAATGAAATCATTCAACATCAAGACATGATCAGATTTTATTGTGCTCAAATAAGCTAAATCTAGAGGCCTTTACCTTTCATAGAGACACTTCTGACACCAAATCATCAACTAGAAGACCAGATATTATTGTACATTGTTTTTATTCTCAGGTAATGGTACTTTTACTAGAGTAGATTACTATATTTTTGACTGTATATTTATATCTGGTTGTGATCAGTGACACATTTGTAATAATCAGCATTTGGATCCAGAATATCTGTTCAGGCGTTTCTCTGAAGAACCATTAGAGTTAATAATGAATTGATCAGATTTCACCGCACAGATCTCCAGCGCTTATGCTAATGCTTCTGTCTTTAATAGCAGGAATTAGCAAGCGAAATGACAGCAAATTTAGAATAAGTGGCATTTGGAGGAGCTTAAGACGTCACGCTTCAGAAACTCTGATTTACACGTCAGATTTACAGACATAATGAAGATTCCTGCCTTTAATATCGCAGACGCACGAAAATAGAGAATGAGTTCATTATTAATACTGCATGTGTGTCTACAGATGTGTGTGTGTGTGTGTTAAATATATTTATTTGTGGGGTTTTTTGGGTTGTCAAGTGATTCAAATGTTAATCTGATTAATAAAACAATGTGGGGAATGTGATTAATAGCAATGGATTTATGCATTAGATTGAGTGAAATTACTGAGAAAAGAAAATTGATATCATTATTGTGTTAAATGAGAAAACCCTGAATGGAAAAAGCAGATTGGGAATGTTTCTGTTACTTTCATTGACAATTATAGATTTATGTTATGTAAACTAGAGTACAATAATGGGGTTATATACACACACACATGCACGGACACACATTGTATCTATAGTATGTGTGTGTGCTACTAAAAAAACTGTTTTTAACGTTTGATGTACTTTGTATTTGGATTCATGAATAAAATGATAATATTAGTTAATATTATTATTCTATATTAGTGTTAATAAAATTGTCATTTTCAATAGTTTGTTTTTTGCAGGTAATGACAATTGTTTTCATTTTTTGTAATTGAAAATCATTATTCCACAATAAATAAATAAATGGAATAAATAATATTATATAAATATCTCTGAAAAACACAGCATATTTTAGTTTTTTTATTCAAGGACAGGTTGAAAAGGTTCAGAGAAATAGAAAAGAAAAGAAAAATATGTTCTGATAAATCATTAATCCCAATAAATTAAGAATTTTTGTATATGTTAATCTATAGAAATAATTATTCAAAATAAAAAATATAAACATTATAAATTAAATTAAATAGAATAATTTTAAAATTTAATTTAAATTTAATTTAATTATTTTTAATAAGATTTTTATTTAATTTAAAAATTATTTTATTTTATTTTATTTTTTGTATTTAATTTTTTATTTTATTTTTCATTTTATTTAAATTTTATATAATTTTAATTTAATTTTATTTTATTTAATTTTTTATTTAAATTTTATTTTATTTAATTTTTTATTTAAATTTTATTTTATTTTATTTTTTATTTAAATTAAATTATTTATTTAAATTTTTTGTTTAATTTTATTTTGTATTTAATTTAATTTAATTGCATTATTTTTATAAAATTTTTATTAAATTAAAAATGTAGTTAATTAAATTTTTTATTTAATTTTGATTTTATTTTATTGTTTATTTAATTAAATTTTATTTTATTTTATTTTAGTGAGATGGGACGTTCTTATTCCCTTCCCTTGATTATTATATGTTAAAAACAGCTTATTGTGCTGACTGATGATGCAACCAAGAAGAATACTGTCATATAGATGAATAATGTAGATATTTGTGTGTGTTTGTTTGTGTGTGTTTGTGTGTGTGTGTGTGTGTGTGTGTGTGTGTGTGTGTGTGTGTGTGTGTGTGTGTGTGTGTGTGTGTGTGTGTGTGTGTGTGTGTGTGTGTGTTCAGATCTGGACGAGCCGGTGGTGACGGTCCATCAGAGCATCGGCGAAGCGAAAGAGCAGTTTTACTACGAGCGGACGGTGTTTCTGCGCTGCGTGGCCAACTCCAACCCCCCGGTGCGCTACAGCTGGCACAGAGGACGAGACGTGCTCTCTCAGGGCTCAGATAAAGGTGTGGAGATCTACGAGCCCTTCTTTACACAGGTAAGAATATAAACCTTGATCAAACACTGCTGTATGGATAATACTGCATCATTTAACCTTGTGTGTGTTCAGATTGACTCTCCTTTGGTGATGTTGGTGCTGTTTTTGCTCCATTGACTTCCATTATAATCACATTTATTGATTTATTGACAGCAGATCATGCAGTACTGACTGGTTTTCCCTGTTGAGGTACAGTGTGTCATTTAAAATAGTTTTACTAGTTACTTGAAAAAGTAATCTAATTACATAACTCATGTTACTTGTAATGGGAGAACACGGTGGCTCAGTGGTTAGCACTGTGGCCTCACAGCAAGAAGGTCGCTGGTTCCAGTCTCAGCTGGGTCAGTTGGTGTTTCTGTGTGGAGTTTGCATGTTCTCCCCGTGTTGGTGTGGGTTTCCTCCGGGTGCTCCGGTTTTCCCCACAGTCCAAACACATGCGCTATAGGGGAATTGATCAACTACATTGGCCGTAGTGTATGTGTGTGAATGAGTGTGTATGGGTGTTTCCCAGTACTGGGTTGCAGCTGGAAGGGCATTTGCTGTGTAAAACACATGCTAGATAAGTTGGCGGTTCATTCCGCTGTGGGGACCCCTGATGAATAAAGGGACTAAGCTGAAGGAAAATGAATGAATGTTCACTTCAGTTAGATGGTAGATGGTTTGATTGGTCATTTTGATATTGTCGAGCTCTGTTAGACCGCTGACACTGAGCAGTAAAAACCTTTAAAATCTTTTATAAATCAGCGTTTCCTTGAGTTTCTTGTCATTACTCGTTACCTCAATATCAAAGCGCTCCGCCATCTGCAAACGTTCCTCCTTCGTACACCTCTCCAGTAGTATCTCCGAAGGAAATGCAGAGAAATCTTCAATCATTGATGAAGACGACATGACTGCCACCAGCAAATCAGTGGGCATCGTAATGAACAGATACGGAAAAACAAAGTGTCACCTTACTAAAAGAATGAAAATGAGAGACTTCAGTTTCCACCTACACAAAATATAAATAACTAAACCTACCTAATGTTCAAAGGTGTACCGGACTCGGGCGGCTTTTAAACACTAAGCTCCAGGACAGTTGGCATAGCAAAAAGCCCGTTGCGTACCCCCGACAGAGACTTAATAATCTCCGTCCAGATTAACCTTCAAAAATAAAAAAGGCAAAATAACAAACCAAAACAACCAATAGTGTCTCGATAGAAGGATTACAAACCCAGCTGAGAACACTCGAACTACCTGAAGTCTACTCATTTACATGTGTTACGACCCTGGTCTAGGGACAAGGCCACAACATAAAAGACCACTAGACAAATAAAAATCACTTTAATAACCCTTTGGTGTCGGGTCTCTTTATTTGTCTTTTTTTTTCTTTTTCTTTTTTTTATATCACCCAAAAACGTGAAGCCTATTACCTTTTTAAACAAAAAAGGTACACTCTAACTAAACACCTAAATGAAACTAACTAACCTCAACAAAAATAACAGAAATAAAAATACAAAAACTAGCCCGACCTCCCTAACTAGATATAAAAAAACAGGAGAAAATATTTACAGAAAGTAAAAGGTGGTGTCCAACCCCTACTGCTTCTTACCGTGTACAATACAATATTTACAGTGTCAACAAACAAACCAAACCAAATAATAGGAGGGGGAAACACAGATGAATAAACCACAAAGGACACAAAACTTACACAAAACGAAAACACAATCAACGATACACTAAGCAACAAGAATGAAATATAGAATAACAACAGACTCGGGCGGCTTTTAAACACTAAGCTCCAGGACAGTTGGCATAGCAAAAAGCCTGTTGCATACCCCCGACAGAGACTTAATAATCTCCGTCCAGATTAACCTTCAAAAATAAAAAAGGCAAAATAACAAACCAAAACAACCAATAGTGTCTCGATGGAAGGATTACAAACCCAGCTGAGAACACTCTAACTACCTGAAGTCTACTCATTTACATGTGTTACGACCCTGGTCTAGGGACAAGGCCACAACATAAAAGACCACTAGACAAATAAAAATCACTTTAATAACCCTTTGGTGTCGGGTCTCTTTATTTGTCTTTTTTTTTTTTTTTTTTTTTTTTTATACCACCCAAAAACGTGAAGCCTATTACCTCTGAGTGGAACCACAGGAAAATAATAAACAAGAAAGTACACTCTAACTAAACACCCAAATGAAACCAACTAACCTCAACAAAAATAACAGAAATAAAACCTAAAACCTAAAAACAAAAACTAGCCCGACCTCCCGAACTAGATATAAAAAAAACAGGAGAAAATATTTACAGAAAATAAAAGGTGGTGTCCAACCCCTACTGCTTCTTACCCTGTACAATACAATATTTACAGTGTCAACAAACAAACCAAACCAAATAATAGGAGGGGGAAACACGGATGAATAAACCACAAAGGACACAAAACGAAAACACAATCAACGATACACTAAGCAACAAGAATGAAATATAGAATAACAACAGCTTCAAACAAAATGCCAACCAACAATCGCTCTCCCGTCCTACACACGTTCTTTCCTTTTTAAAAGACGCCCTGGGTCACTCCAGCCAATCCCAGGGCACGTCGTCTGCGTGACTGGGCAGAGCCTGCAGATGTAAGAGAGACGGAGAGAGGGACAGACACACACACACACACCTGCTATCGCAACACATTGGTGAACACTAACATTATGCATTACCTTATATGTAGTTAAATTATCCGGACGAGCGCCCAATTTTATGTTACGACCCCCTCGTTTGAGTTTCAACATTAAAGAGCTCAGACAACAAAAGGATATATATGCAACTTACAGGGTTTCCGCGGGGTCTTAAAAAGTCTAACATTTTAAAAAGGAAATTTAAGGCCTTAAAAACTCCTAAATTGTCTGTTGTAGGTCTTAAATATTTTTGCACAGGTTTTATTTTTCCGATGTCCATGTAACGCTACACCTGATCTCATTTAAAATCTTTTTGTTGTTGTTGCTTGGTTTTCGTGGTGTTGTAGTCCTTAACTTCACTAGTCATATTGTAATTTGTGGTATTACAACTACAAATGAGACCAGCATGCAATAGCCAATCAGCTTTCTGTTATTGGGCCCAATGCACGCGGCGAATGTGACGTCATCGCTGTGTTTGTGGAGGTTCGCTTTCGGTGCGTGCGACATGATTTCGGCTGGCAGAGTGAACTGGTTTCGGGTGAACAGTTTGCGCAGCGCCACATTTGATTTGAGTTGAACATGAAACACTTTGAAGAGATTTTGTCTGAAACAGTACGACTGTACAGACATCTTCACGATCCATCCATGCGTGATCATCATAGAGATAACCAGATGACCAATAATTCCTGGCTAGAAATTGCAACAGCCGTGAAAAAGGAGGAAAGTTTTTGTAAAAGTTTGGGAAAACCTGAGGGAGAAGTCTGTTAAAGCAAAAAACAAGATGCCATGGCTAAAGCGGAGACCCGTGTGGTTAATAGCTACAAACTAAAATTAAGTGACAAATTATGACTTTGATAACTGGAAAGAATATATGAAGCTATCAGTTTACAATATACTGATGCCCAAATTCTGGGCTTTATTGGTGATAATGGTCAGGAATGTTGGACTATTATTGCCTTTTTAGCCTTTAGAGGACAGAAGCTAGCCAGACAGTGATGTGTGAATTGTTGAGTGGGCAAAATAAAAATAAATAAACATCAGTATTTTTAGTAAGTTTTTTTTTTTTTTGCTTTTATTCTTACCATCATAAAAAATATAATTGTAGAGCAGCCCATTTTCTCTTGTCATTGACATTTACCTTTAATAGGCAGAACTGTCTGAGATATGAACAAAAGCAAGTGATGCATCAAAGTTTGATTAAACAAAATCTTGAATGGTTATAAAAATCTTTATAATCATTATAATAAATTATAAAAATAATAATAAATAATTAGTTTTAAAATCTTGAACGATATTAATGATATGACGTAGTTCCGGAAACGTACTACATCTCTGTTTATCTGTCTGACTTTGCGGTGGGTTTCTTTTGACCGCCCCCTGTTGTTTTAAAGAATATCACAACGACGAACGCGTCAAGTATAAACGCCTCGTCCGTTTGGTGAGGTGCGCGCACAGTCAGCGGAGGTGCTCGATGCAGCGCCAGCGAAAGTATAAATCAGCCTTAAGATGTTGTTTTTGTAGTTCAATGGTGCACCTGTCTTTAGTACAGTTCAGTTTAAATAAATTTATTTTACCACTCATTTTGTGATTTTGCATTTTCTCTCGAGTGTTTTTGATATTGTGATAAAGGTCTTAAATTTAATACTTAATGATCCTAAAAGGGTCTTTAAAAGTCTTAAATTTCACATTATGATATCTGCAGAAACCCTGAACTTATTTATTACACATAAAACTAATAGAACAACAAATCAAGGAACAAACAAATGTCTAGGGAATAATGAAGAAGATAACTAACATTAACTGCATATACATTTGAAGTCAGAATTATCTGCTCTATGAAACAGAAACTGGAGGAAAAAATAAACAGGGGGGCTAATAAATCAGACTTTAACTGTATAAATAATGCCAAACAAAACCATAAGGTTGCTGAAATAAAGAGATGGTCTTGACACGAGGATGGCCAAGTAGCCACACCGTCCTCCAGAAGCCAGCACACCACTCTTATTTATATGATTTACACCAATTGGTGATCAACAACGCGCCCATTCAGGATATGCCACATCCAAACTGGAATCCTGGGGTCGTCACAACAGCAGGACTTGTGACCCTCAATAGTAGATTTGGTGGGATATAAATGTGATATTCTGTACATGTTGCTGTATGTTCTTGATGCACTACATGTGTCCAGCTGTCCTGCTGCAGCACGTCTGTCTCCGAACACACATTTGCACATGTGTCTGTGTCTCTCGCTCTGAGCTCCAGGGGGAAACAAAGATTCTGAAGCTGAAGAACCTGAGACCCAAGGACTACGCAAACTACAGCTGCATCGCCTCCGTCAGGAACATCTGCGGCATCGCCGACCGCAAAGTCATCTTCAGACTGACCAATAAGACGGGTGAGGTTTATTCCACTCAACAGTAGGGAGTTTCAGTAGTTTTAATATTTTGAGCTCAATGCAAATAGCTCTATCATCAGGGAACACAATGCGAGTAAATGCAGCAGTGTTTATTTTTTATTCCAGAGAGTAAAGGCTGATAAAACACTCTAAATATAATGCAATCTACATAAACGTACAACTCACAAACACAAGAGCACATGTAAGGAGAGAAAGAAATGTTGTTATTGTAAACAGCTGAGACACATTCACTTATCAACCTAGAACAACTGCATAGAGACACCCGAGAAGCTACATAAACACCCTCCAACTGCATAGCAGCAACATAGTATCTGCACAGCAACACCATAGCAACTGCAGAACAACACCCTAGTAACTGCAGTTCAACATACTAGTAACTGCATAGCACCACACTAGCAACTACATAGCAATTCCCTTGTAACTCGATCAGAAAACCTAACAACACTACAGCGGCTACATAACATTTTCCTTGTAACTGCATAGCAACACTCTAGTGACTGCATAGAAACACCTTCACAACTGCATAGTAATACTCTAACAACTGCATACCAACACTGTATTATTTGCATAGCAACAGCCTAGCAACTGCATATAAACACCTTAAGCCACTCCGTAGTAACACTCTAGTAACTGCATATCAGCACCCTAGTAACTGTAAAGCAACACCCTAGCAACTGCATAGCAATCCTAGTAACTGGATTAGAAAAACCCTGGTAACTGCATAGCAACACCCTAGCAGCTGCAAAGAAACACTTTAGCAACTGCATAGTTACACTCTAGTATCTGCATAGCAAAACCCTAGTAACCGTATAGCAACATCACAGTAACTGCATTGCAACACCCTAGCAACAGCATGCCAAAACTCTAATAACTGCAAAGTAACACTCTAGTAACTGCATAGCGACACCCTAGTGACTGTATAGCAAATTCATAGTGACACTCTAGTGACTGTATAGCAGCATCATAGCAACTGCATAGCAACACTCTAGTGACTGTATAGCAGCATCACAGCAACTGCATAGCGACACCCTAGTAGCTGCATAGCAACACTCTAGTGACTGTATAGCAGCATCACAGCAACTGCATAGCGACATATTTAATTTACAAAAAAAAATTTTAATTAAGTTTTATTGTATTTAATTTAATTTATTATTATATTTTTCATTTATTTAAATTGTATTTTATTTTATTTTGTATTTAAATTAAATTAAATAAATTTTTTTATTTTATTTAATTTGTATTTAATTTTATTTTATTATTTTTATACAATTTTTATTTATTTAAAAATGTATTTAATTTTATTTTTTATTTAAATTTTATTTAATTTTATTTCTTTTATTGTTTTATTAATTTAATTTTGTATTTAATTTAATTTTATTTAATTTGATTTGTTTTATAAAATTTTTATTTAATTAAAAATGTATTTAATTTAATTTTTATTTAATTTTTATTTAATTTTATTTATTTTATTGTTTATTTAATTTAATTTTGTATTTATTTTATTTTATTTTTTGTTCTTAGTTTTTATTTTATTTTATTTTATTTAGTTTTATTAGTCACTCTAGTGATTGTATAGCAACATCATAGCAACTGCATAGCAACACCCTAGTAGCTGCATAGCAACATTCTAGTGACTGTATAGCAGCATCATAGCAACTGCATAGCGACACTCTAGTGACTGTATAGCAGCATTATAGCAACTGCATAGCAACATCCTAGTTGCTGCATAGCAACACTCTATTGACTGTATAGCAGCATCACAGCAACTGCATAGCGACACCCTAGTGACTGTATAGCAGCATCACAGCAACTGCATAGCGACACCCTAGTGACTGTATGGCAGCATCATAGCAACTGCATAGCAACACCCTAGTGACTGTATAGCAGCACTCTAGTGACTGTATAGCAGCATCATAGCAACTGCATAGCAACACCCTAGTAGCTGCATAGCAACATTCTAGTGACTGTATAGCAGCATCACAGCAACTGCATAGCGACATCCTAGTGACTGTATGGCAGCATCATAGCGACTGTATAGCAGCACTTTAGTGACTGTATAGCAGCATCATACAGCCATTCCACGGCATATTATAGTTTTTTTTTTTTTATACAAAGACAAGTTGAAAAGGTTTTGTTTTATATTGGGAAAAATGTGCTAAAAAAGAAAAAAATGTTAAAAATTAAGAATTTTTGTATATGATATTGTATGTAAATCATTATTCAAAATAAAATATAAACATTATAATTGAAATAAAATAGAATGATTTTTATTTAATTTAATTTAAATTGAATTTAATTATTTTTTTATTTAATTTTTATTTAATTTATTTATTTTTAAATTATAAGTTTTTATTGTATTTAATTTAATTTATTATTTTATTTTTCATTTTATTTAAATTTTATTTAATTTTATTTTTTATTTAAATTAAATTAAATTAATTTTTTTAAATTTTACATTTTTATTTAATTAAAAATGTATTTAATTTTATTTTTTATTTAAATTTTATTACATTTTATTTCTTTTCTTGTTTTATTAATTTAATTTTGTATTTAATTTTTATTTTATTTTATTATTTTTATAAATTTTTTATTTAATTAAAAATGTATTTAATTTTATTTTTTATTTATTTTTATTTAATTTTATTTTTTTATTGTTTATTTAATTTAATTTTGTATTTATTTAATTTTATTTTTTGTTCTTAGTTTTTATTTTATTTTATTTTATTTAGTTTTATTAGTCACTCTAGTGATTGTATAGCAACATCATAGCAACTGCATAGCAACACCCTAGTAGCTGCATAGCAACATTCTAGTGACTGTATAGCAGCATCATAGCAACTGCATAGCGACACTCTAGTGACTGTATAGCAGCATTATAGCAAAACCCTTGCTGCTGCATAGTGACAAAAGTGACAAACTGTGTGTGTTTGTGTGTGTGTGATATTAATTGATTGATTGATTGATTGATTGATTGATTGATTGATTGATTGATTGATTGATTGATTGATTGATTGATTGATTGATTGATTGATTGATTGATTGATCTCAGCTCCGGCCTCCATCAAGCTGCTGGTGGAGGACCCTATCGTGGTGAACCCGGGTCAGACGGTGTCTCTGGTCTGCATCCCGACTGGAGGAGAGCCGGCTCCGCTCCTCAGCTGGACCAGCAGCTCCGGCTCTCTTCCAGAGAAGAGTGTGTTGAAGGACGGGACGCTCACACTGCCCGCCATTACATCTGCAGACGCCGGCGCATACAGCTGCATCGCCACCAATAATGTGGGCAACCCAGCCAAGAAGACCACCACCATCATTGTCAGAGGTCAGACCCTCTTCCTTTTTATTTGACAGTTCTCTTTTACAGAACATAAAACACACTCACCGGCCACTTTATTAGGTACACCTTACTAGTACCGGGTCAGACCCATTTTGTCTTCAGAACTGTCTTAATCCTTCATGGCAGAGATTCAACAAGCTACTGGAAATATTCCTCAGAGATTTTGCTCCATATTGTCATGATAGCATCACACAGTTGCTGCAGATTTGTCGGCTGCACATCCATGATGCCAATCTCCCGTTCCACCACATCCCAAAGGTGCTCTATTGGATTGAGATCTGGTGACTGTGGAGGCCATTTGAGTACAGTGAACTCATTGTCATGTTCAAGAAACCAGTCTGAGATGATTGGCGCTTTATGACATGGTGCGTTATCCTGCTGGAAGTAGCCATCAGAAGATGGAGACACTGTGGTCATAAAGGGATGGACATAGTCAGCAACAATACTCAGGTAGGCTGTGGTGTTGACACCATGCTCAATTGGTACTAATGAACCCAAAGTGTGCCAAGAAAATCTCCCCCACACCATTACACCACCACCACCAGCCTGAACCGCTGACACAAGGCAGGATGATCCATGCTTTCATGTTGTTGAGGCCAAATTCTGAGCCGACCATCCGAATGTGGCAGCAGAAATGGAGACTCATCAGACCAGGCAACGTTTCTCCAATCTTCTCTTGTCCAGTTTTGGTAACCTGTGTGAATTGTAGCCTCAGTTTCCTGTTCTTAGCTGACAGGAGTGGCACCCGGTGTGGTCTTCTGCTGCTGTAGCCCATCCGCCTCAAGGTTGGACGTGTTGTGTGTTCAGAGATGCTCTTCTGCAGACCTCGGTTGTAACGAGTGCTTATTTGAGTTACTGTTGCCTTTCTATCAGCTGGAACCAGTCTGGCCATTCTCCTCTGACCTCTGGCATCAACAAGGCATTTGCGCCCACAGAACTGCCGCTCACTGGATATTTCCATTCTCTGTAAACCCTAGTGATGGTTGTGCGTGAAAATCCCAGTAGATCAGCAGTTTCTGAAATACTCAGAGCAGCCCGTCTGGCACCAACAACCATGCCACGTTCAAAGTCTCTTAAATCCCCTTTCTTCCCCATTCTGATGCTCACTTTGACCTGCAGCAGATCGTCTTGACCATGTCTACATGCCTAAATGCATTGAGCTGCTGCCATGTGATTGGCTGATTAGACATTTGCGTTAACGAGCAGTTAGACAGGTGTACCTAATAAAGTGGCCGGTGAGTATATATGGGTAACATGAACCATACCGAAACTGTGACCCTAACACCAAAAATGGAACCAAACCATGAGAAGTCTGTATTGTTGCAAAATATATATATATATTTATGTGTGTGTGTGTGTGTGTGTGTGTGTGTGTGTGTGTGTGTGTGTGTGTGTGTGTGTGTGTGTGTGAGACTGACCATCTCCTCTTCTACTGAAGCCGCT
>LR812538.1:63454686-63469686 GCA_903798195.1 Danio kyathit
ACACACACACACACACACACACACACACTCACACATGATCAAACACAGATACACAAACACACACACACACACACACACACACACACACACACACACACACTCACACATGATCAAACACAGATACACAAACACACACACACACACACACACAGGCTCACATACACATGCTCAAAAACACACATGCTCACACACAGACATGCACACATATGCTTAAACACACACACAAGCATGCATACACACACACACCCACATATCCACACACACACGATCAAACACACACACACACATATATGCACACACTCAGACACACACATACACACACACACACGCACATACACACACACCCAGCGTGTGTCAGTGTCGTCCTCAGCAGCATCTCCTTGAGTAAAGTCACGTCTGGGGAGAGCAGGCAGAGATCCATCTGTTACACACACTGATCAGCATGACAGACACACACCACAAGGACAAACACACACACACACACACCATGCTGAAATCACCGCTTGAGGATGGTGTGCGCACGGGCATGTGTGTCTGTTAGTATCTGTTCTTTTGTGTGTAAGTGTGTGTATGTGTGTGTGTGTGTGTGTGTGTGTGTGTGTGTGTGTGTGTGTGTGTGTGTGTGTGTGTGTGTGTGTGTGTGTGTGTGTGTGTGTGTGTGTGTGTGTATTCTGCAGTGTTCAGTCTCTCCTGCAGATCTGCCGGGTCACTCAGATGTTCCTCCTCTTCTGTAAGCCGCTCGTGTTCTTTCACTCTGTTTCCGTCCAGCTTCAGAGCTCAGTAAACTCCTGTCCCATCAGGAGACTGGAGCTGCATCCCGTTTCACACACTCATACCTTAAGAGTGTGTATTTTGTGGTGTTAGTCATAGACGTGTGTGTTTGTGCATTAGAGTGGTCTGTATTCGTCAGTGCTCTGACTCCCTCACTGTACTGTAGACAGAAGCTTCATTAATTGACTTGAGGCGCAGTCATTCAGTCAGTGCTTTAACATGACTTTAATTGGAATATTTCTTAATGATATTTTCCCCCAAGAGCAACCCAGTGTATTTTTGTCTTCAGGCAGTTATCCGCCATCTTTGCGTAATTATTTGTGTGGTGTCATTAGGACTCCTCCACTTCTGTGTGTTACAGTAGAGTGTGATGATGGAGATTTGAGTCACTGAATGATGAATGATGTGTCTGTCCTGCAGTCTAGCAGAGAAAAACTCTCTGAGTCTGCGGCAGAAAAGAGCTGAAAAGGTCACCGTCTGACCTCCAAAGCTGACCTCTGGAGCTGGCTCTAACCTCTAACCTTAGGAGCTGACTGTGACCTCTGACCTTAGGAGCCGACTCTGACATCCAGAGCGTACCTCAGACCTTAGGAGATGACTGTAACCTCTGACCTCAGGAGCTGACTGTGACCTCTGACCTTAGGAGCTGACTCTAACCTCCAGAGCGTACCTCTGACCTTAGGAGCCGACTCTGACATCCAAAGCGTACCTCTGACCTTAGGAGATGACTGTGACCTCTGACCTTAGGAGCTGACTCTAACCTCCAGAGCGTACCCCTGACCTTAGGAGATGACTGTAACCTCTGACCTCAGGAGCTGACTGTGACCTATGACCCAAGGAGCTGACGCTAACCTCCAGAGCGTACCTCTGACCTTAGGAGCCGACTCTGACATCCAAAGCGTACCCCTGACCTTAGGAGATGACTGTAACTTCTGACCTCAGGAGCTGTCTGTGACCTCTGACCTTAAAAGATGACTGTAACCTCAAGAGTTGACTCTAACCTCCGGAACTTACTGTTGACCCCAGGAGCTGATTGTGACCTTTGACCTAAGGAGCTCACTCTAACCTCCATAACTTACCTCTGACCTTAACAGATAACTGTAACCTATGACCTCAGGAGCTGGCTGTGACCTCTGACCTCAGGAGATGACTGTGACATCCAAAACTTACCTCTGACCTTAGGAGATGACTGTAACCTCTGACCTTAGGAGCTGACTGTGACATCCAGAACTTACCTCTGACCTTAGGAGATGACTGTAACCTCTGACCTTAGGAGCTCACTCTAACCTCCAGAACTTACTTCTGACCTTAGGAGATGACTATAATCTCTGACCTCAGGAGCTGACTGTGACATCCAGAACTTACCTCTGACCTTAGGAGCTGACTGTAATCTCTGACCTTAGGAGATGACTGTGACCGCTGACCTAAGGAGCTGACTCTAACCTCCAGAACTTACCTCTGACCTTAGGAGCTGGCTGTGACCTCTGACCTAAGGAGCTAACTCTAACCTCCAGAACTTACCTCTGACCTTAGGAGCTGACTGTGACATCCAGAACTTACCTCTGACCTTGGGAAATGACTGTAACATCTGACTATAGGAGCTGACTGTGACCACTGACCTAAGGAGCTGACTCTAACCTCCAGAACTTACCTCTGACCTTAGGAGCTGACTGTAACCTCTGACCTCAGGAGCTGACTGTAATCTCTGACCTTAGGAGATGACTGTGACCTCCAGAACTTACTTCTGACCTTGGGAATTGACTGTAACATCTGGCTGTAGGAGCTGACTGTGACCTCTGACCTTAAGAGCTGACTCTAACCTCTAGAACTTACCTCTGACCTTAGGAGCTGACTGTGACCTCTAACCTCAGGAGCCGACTCTGACATCCAGAGCGTACCTCAGACCTTAGGAGATGACTGTAACTTCTGACCTCAGGAGCTGACTGTGACCTCTGACCTTAGGAGCTGACTCTAACCTCCAGAGCGTACCTCTGACCTTAGGAGATGACTGTAACTTCTGACTTTAGGAGCTGACTCTGACATCCAGAGCGTACCTCAGACCTTAGGAGAAGACTGTAACCTCTGACCTCAGGAGCTGACTGTGACCTATGACCTAAGGAGCTGACTCTAACCTCCAGAGCGTACCTCTGACCTTAGGAGCCGACTCTGACATCCAAAGCGCACTTCTGACCTTAGGAGATGACTGTAACTTCTGACCTCAGGAGCTGTCTGTGATCTCTGACCTTAAAAGATGACTGTAACCTCTAATCTCAAGAGTTAACTCTAACCTCCAGAACTTACTGTTGACCCCAGGAGCTGATTGTGACCTTTGACCTTAGGAGCTCACTCTAACCTCCATAACTTACCTCTGACCTTAACAGATAACTGTAACCTCTGACCTCAGGAGCTGGCTGTGACCTCTGACCTCAGGAGATGACTGTGACATCCAAAACTTACCTCTGACCTTAGGAGATGACTGTAACCTCTGACCTTAGGAGCTCACTCTAACCTCCAGAACTTACATCTGACCTTAGGAGATGACTATAACCTCTGACCTAAGGAGCTGACTCTAACCTCCAGAACTTACCTCTGACCTTAGGAGCTGGCTGTGACCTCTGACCTAAGGAGCTAACTCTAACCTCCAGAACTTACCTCTGACCTTAGGAGATGACTATACTCTGTGACTCCAGGAGCTGACTCTAATCTCCAGAATTTACCATTAAACTTAGGAGCTGATTGTGACCTCTGACCTTAGGAGATGATTGTGACCTCCAGAACCTACCTCTGACCTTAGGAGATGATTATAACCTCTGACATCAGGAGCTGACTGTGACCTCTGGCCTTAGGAGATGACTGTGACATCCAGAAATTACCTCTGACTTTAGGAGATGACTGTAACCTCTGACCTCAGGAGCTGACTGTGGCCTCTGACCCTAGGAGATGACTGCAACCTCTGACTTCAGGAGCTGACTGTGACCTCTGACCTCAATAGCTAACTGTGACCTCAGGAGTTCATTCTGACCTGTGACCTCAAGAGCTGACTCTGACCTCCAGAACTTACCTCTGACCTTAGGAGATGACTGTGACCTCTCACCTTAGGAGGTGACCGTAATCTCTGACCTCAGAAGCTAACTGTGATCTCTGACCTTGGAAGCTGACTGTGCGCTGATAAATTAATAATACTGAAGTTTACTTTAGTTTGTACTACGGTAAACTCTAATGTATTGTTGTCTAAAATACCCTATGGTTGTAGAAAACTGCAGTATTGGGTCATTTGTTTGTATTAGTAGTTGTGTTACCATAGCAACTGTAGAATCACCTCAACAGATCAATTACTATAGCTGTTGTGTTACCATAGTAACTGTAGAATCACCACAACAGATCAATTACTGTAGCTGTTGTGTTACCATGGCAACAATAGAATCACCACAACAGATCATTTCCTATAGTTGTTACCATAGCAACTGTAGAATCACCACAACGGATCAGTTTCTATAGTTGTTGTTACCATAGCAACTGTAGAATCCCCACAACAGATCAGTTCCTATAGTTGTTGTGTTACCATAGCAACTGTAGAAACACCACAACAAATCAATTAGTGTAGTTGTTGTGTTACCATACCAACTGTAGTATCACCACAACAGATCAGTTAGTATAGTTGTTGTGTTACCATAGCAACTGTAGAACCACCACAACAGATCAATTACTGCTGGTGTTGTTACCATAGCAACTGTAGAATCACCACAACAGATCAGTTCCTATAGTTGTTGTGTTACCATAGCAACTATAGAATCACCACAACAGATCAGTTCCTATAGTTGTGTTACCGTAGCAACTGTAAATCACCGCAACAGATCAGTTCCTATAGTTATTGTTACCATAGCAACTGTAGAATCACCACAACAAATCAGTTCCTATAGTTGTTGTTACCATAGCAACTGTAAAATCACCACAACAGATCAGTTCCTATAGTTGTGTTACCATAGCAACTGTAGAATCACCAAAACAGATCTGTTCCTATTGTTGTTGTGTTACCATAGCAACTGTAAAATCCCCACAACAAATCAGTTCCTATAGTTATTGTTACCATAGCAACTGTAGAATCACCACAACAGATCAGTTTCTATAGTTGTGTTACCATAGCAACTGTAGAATCCCCACAACAGATCAGTTGCTATAGTTGTTGTTACCGTAGCAACTGTAGAATCACCACAACAGATCGGTTGCTAAAGTTGTTGTGTTACCATAGCAACTGTAGAATCTCCACAACAGATCAGTTACTATAGTTGTTGTGTTACCATAGCAACTGTAGAATCACAACAGATCAGTTCCTATAGTTGTGTTACCGTAGCAACTGTAGAATCCCCACAACAGATCAGTTGCTATAGTTGTTGTTACCGTAGCAACTGTAGATCACCACAACAGATCAGTTCCTATAGTTATTGTGTTACCATAGCAACTGTAGAATCACCACAACAGATAAGTTCCTATAGTTATTGTGTTACCATAGCAACTGTAGAATCTCCACAATAGATCAGTTCCTATAGTTGTTGTGTTACCATAGCAACTGTAGAATCACAACAGATCAGTTCCTATACCTACACTACACCACACCACACCACACCACTCACACACTATACTCCATATAGAAGCCAGAAACTAAGCTTTTTTCCCACTGCAGCTGATGATCAGCAGTAAAATGGCACATTGTAGCTCTTTCCAACAGGGAGAACCAGCAACAGTCAAGTGTTATAAAAATAATGAAGATAAATAAAACTGTAAACAGCACACTATAAGGGTTAAACTCATGTTGGTGTTCAGGTGTTTAAAACACACATCAGCCGTCAGCCGTGTTGAAGGTGACACTGATTCTGGAATCTCCTCAAACCGATGCGTCTGTGATTCTCCGCACATTCCAGCTGCTTTTGTCTCTATATTCTTCATGTTTTTCACGTCCTCCTCCTCAGTTTGTCCTGATAATGTCACGCTAGAGAAGATAAAAAGATGCCGGCGCTCTTTTGTTTGCCATCTGAAAGCCACAAACAGTCTGCATGCCAAATGAGTCCCGATGGCTATCAGAAGCGCTGCAGAAATTAGCACAGAACTACAAGTCCGCTTCGTCTTTCAGCGCTTTTCTGAAAAGCTCAGATTCCACTTTGGTAGCAACTTATTATGGTGGCTAGAGAAAGCCGACATACTGTTAAAACATACTACATAAACTTAATATTATTCTGTCATCTTCTGTCTTCTTTTTCTTCTGAGACTAATGTCTATATGCATCTCCTCCTAGACCGTTCATACTACAACCGCCAAACTAACTCCAAACCTCCAAACTGGTCTGACTCTTTTCCAACTGATCTGACTTACTCAGACTACCAATCTGCCAATCACTGATGACCTTCCAACTTACTAGCCACACCCTAACAACCACTTTCGACACCCTAACAACCACTTTCGACACCCTAACAACTGTCCCATAGACTTCTATTGTAAAAACTGTCATTGACTTTACATTGGACACACTAACAACATACCAATACATAGAAACATACTAACGACATACTAATTCATGCTAAATACATGCTAACAACATGCTAGTTTATACTAGAAACATGCTAACGGCATGCTAATTCATACAAGAACCATGCTAATTTATGTTAGCAACTGCCTAGCAACCATTCAGAACACCTTAGCAATAGCCTAACAACACCTTAGGAACCACCTAGTAACCACTCAGAACACCTTAGCAACCATCTAGCAACACCTTAGCAACCACTCAGAACACCCTAACAACCGCCTAGCAACACCTTAGCAAACACTCAGAACACATTAACAACCACCTAGCAACACCTTAGTAACTACCTAAAACATCATAGTAACCGCCTAGCAACGCTGTAGCAACCAACTAGAACACTTTAACAAACACTCAGAACACCTTTGCAACCAACTAGAACCCCTTAGCAAACACTCAGAACACCTTAGCAACCACCTAGCAACACCTTAGCAACCATTGAAAACACCTTAGCAACCGCCTCGCAAAACCTTAGCAACCAACTAGAACACCCTAGCAACCCCTTAGTAACCTCTCAGAACACATTAGCAACTGCCTAGCAACCACTCAGAACATCTTAGCAACTGCCTACCAACGCCCTAGCAACCAGTCAGAACACCCTATCAACTCCCTAGCAACACCTTAGCAACAACCTAGAAAACACTAGCAACCACCTAGCAACACCTTAGTAACTACCTAGAACACCCTAGTAACAGCTTAACAGTGGCGTAGCAACCAACTAGAACACCTTAGCAAACACTCAGAACACCTTAGCAACTGCCTAGCAACACCTTAGCAACCACTGAAAACACCTTAGCAACCACCTACCAAAACCTTAGCAACCAACTAGAACACTCTAGCAACGCCTTAGTAATCTCTCAGAACACCTTAGCAACTGCCTAGCAACCACTCAGAACATCTTAGCAACTGCATAGCAACGCCTTAGCAACCACTCAGAACACCCTAGCAACACCTTAGCAACAACCTAGAAAACCTTAGCAACCACCTAGCAACACCTTAGCAACCGACTAGAACACCCTAGCAACGCCTTAGTAATCTCTCAGAACAACCTAGCAACTGCCTAGCAATGCCTAAGAAACCTCTAAGAACACCCTAGCAACCACCTAGCAACATCTTAGCAACCACATAAAACACCCTAGCAAAGCCTTAGCAACTACTCAGAACACCTTAGCAACCGAATAACAACACCTTAGCAACCACCTAGCAACCACTCAGAATACCCTAACAACACTTCAACAACTACCCGAAACACCCTAACAACCACTCATAACACCTTAGCAATCGCCTAGCAATGCCTTAACAACCTGTCAAAACACCTTAGCAACCGCCTAGCAACCACTCAGAACACCTTAGCAACCGCCTAGCAATGCCTTAACAACCTGTCAAGGTACCCTAATAACCGCCTAGCAACCACTCAGAACACCCTAGCAACCACAAGGCAACACTGTATCAACCCCTCAGAACACCCTAGCAATGCCTTAGCAACCATACAGAACACCCCAGCAACCACCTAGCATCACTTGCTTTCATGCTTTCTCAAGAAGGCATGAAAGACAGCATGAGGTTCGTAGATAAATACAGTTTGTCTACGAACTTCACTTTTGTATTTTCTGCATGAAGTCATGCTGTCATATGATTATTATATGACTTTATCATGCAAAATATTTGTTTGTCAAGTGGTCATAACAATCCATGTCATCTTTGCAGTTAAACTGTCATAACTGAGTGAATGACACTTGATAAGAGATGCCATAAGCATGCATAAAGCCTCATTCACCTTCATGTGATGATTATAAAGCTTTCATGACAGTCTTATGAACACCCCTTCAAGTAAAGCGCTGCCAAACATTGTTCTTAGCTTGAGTTGTGTGTGTTTTAAATGTTTCCTGCTGTGTGTGTGTGTGTGTGTGTGTGTGTGCGGGTGTGTGTGTGTGTCCGCAGCGCTGAAGAACGGACGTTTCTGGATCACCCCTGACCCGTATCACAACGACGACAACATCCAAATCGGGCGCGAGGTGAAGATCTCCTGCCAGGTGGAGGCGACGCCGCCCGAGGAGCTGCAGTTCGGCTGGCTGAAGAACGGGCGTGCGCTGCGCAGCTCCGAGCGCATGGTGATCACACACACCGACCCCGACATCAGCCCGGGCAACACACACCTGGACATCATAGACCTCAAGTTCACCGACTTCGGGACTTACACCTGTGTGGCGGCGCTGAGGGGCGGAGGAATAGCGGAGATCAGCATCGACGTTAACATCTCCTCTACTACTGGTGAGCCTCACACACACACTGACATACACACACTAACATACAAGCATTTGCATACACACTAATACAAACACTAACATACATACACTTATATACACTCAACCTCAACCTTTTGCATGTGGCTGCGTGCATGCATGTATTTCACAAAAAACTAAATGAAAGCTTTAACTCCCCATTCACACGGGGCGTCAGCTTCAACGCTTCCCATTCACTTTGAATGGGTGACGTCAGGCGTTGCCGAACTGCATTGTGGATCCGTCGGCGCCGCTTCAGTGGCGTTGCTCGCTGCAAAAGTTGGGACTTGCTCAAATTTTCAAGCGCCGACAGAAGCGTCAGCCAATCAGATCGATGTATGCAAATACACCAGCTCAGACAGTGGCCTATTGCTGACTAATTTCATTGGCTGACGCTGAACCGTAGCAAAATTTATGTGTTTTAAAACGAAAACGCATTAGTGTAAACGGGGCCTTAGTCTACTGGTTTTTGTCTGGGGGAGCCTGAAGCGCCTGCCAGAAGGCAGGAGAGAAAACAGTCTGTGAGCAGGGTGAGAGGAATCCTTATGAATACTACGTGCTCTGCGCAGACAGTGTTTCCTCTGGATGTCCTCTATGGCTGGCAGTGTGGTCCCTGTGATGCATTGGACAGTTTTCATCACCCGCTGCAGTATGTAAAATGTCGCCTTTTATTTACATATTTTACACTGTTTTTCTTATTTGCTCGCTGTTGTCTTTACAATATTTTATTTTACGCTTGATCTTAAACTGAAATAATTTTACAGTTTTTAAAGTACACTGTCAGTCATAAAGTAATAACACAAATGACTTCGCTTCACTTGAGGCGCCTGAGATATGACAATACATTTCTCAAAGCAGTGTTTGAAGAGCCTTATGGTTTATTTCACGATCACCAGCGAACACAGCCAGAGATCGCTGGTTAACACACACACTAGGGCTGTCAAAATTAATCGTTTCTTCGGTGCACCGCGATGCAGATGGGGACAATTCGATATCGGTTCAGTAATAGATCATAACCGGTTATTACGCACTGACGTCATTTATGCCCTATGCGCGATGTCGCGGTAGAATACTATGGCGAAGGAGGCGAGGGTGAGTAAATAAAACACTCCTACTACTTAAAAAGCAGATCTTTCACTGACACTGAGGAATAGTAAAGCACGAGCCGCTATTTCACTACTAGGGAGAAATGCTGTTCCATCTCTCCCCCTCTCTCTCTCTCTCACACACACTTTGGGCATTTGACCCGCCGTTGGCATGTTCGTGAGGTAAATTTTCCTTTCTCTCGGCTGTTAAAGCGATACTTGTGGATCCACACACAAGCGTCCCTGTGGTGTGAGTTTATTGTATTGTATTTATTCTATTACGGATTACCTGATAACCGCGTGTTATGCGCATATAGACTGACCCGCGGCTGTTTTTACCGCTTCACTCATGGGTGAACAGCGCTTTCGTTTCTAAAGCCAAGGGCAGCCCTTTCTGTTGAGCGGGTGAAGACAATGACCAATCATAGTGGTGTAAGATCCTGCCAGCGCTCAAAAAGCAAGCGGGATAATATTGACATTCGTTTATTTGTTATGAATGCTCGTGCTGTCTTCTGAGCATGTGTTGGAGTTTTGTCTAAAACATTCACAAAGAGTGTTTTTTTTAGCAGGTAAAAGGTACAGTTCATGTATCTGACTGCCTGTATTAAAGGACAAAATTGTATTACAAATAATAAATAAATATAAACATATTTATAGATTTTAATAAAAAAAAAATTATTGTGTTGTAAAGAAAAAATATTTAATTATGTATGGAAAGCATCGTCAATGCACCGTGATGCACCGAGATATCGAATTGAACCGAACCGATGGCATGATAATCGTAACCAAACCGAACCGTGAGACCAGTGTAGGTTCACACCCCTAACACACACACACAGTCACAAGGACTACAAATCTGCTGGTTCATGGACTACATATCCATGCATGCACTCCGCTCACACACACATGTTCTAGATCAGAGGTGGGCAAACTATGGCCCGCGAGCCAGATGCGGCCCGCTGAACACTTTCATCCGGCCCGCGAGGGACTTTTTAAAATGCTGCTTCTGAGTGACGGTTTGGTTTCAGAATTAGTAAATTAATGATGCAATACAAGTGAACGCCATTTGGTGGCAGTATTGCACGCGGTACAGTTAGCGCAACCAGCAGAATTAGAACACACTCTCGGATATTAAAATGCACTTTCACACAAAATGTGCTTCTTCTTTTTTTTTTTTTTTTTTTGCGAGAGCTCTTCTTAAACTGAACAGCGCATCATCGATGACGTAAGCGCGTGCTCAGGCCCGAATGTAATGTGTGTGCGGGTCGTCAGGGGAGATGGGAGGGGGAACAAGCGTGCTTCAGCCCGGTTCAAGGCAACTGTACATAGTGTGAGTACGGCCTCAGATTCTTCTTCCGTTTTAACACTTAGTTTTATGATTGATATGAGCATATTAATACAAGCTCAAATGAGAATGTTGTGAATTTGACTCAAATTGTATAATAATTGCTGGTTAAATGTGTTAATTTTTGTCATAGAATATATTTTCCATGCATACATCCACTTTAAAAAGTTCTTTTATCAAAGATTTGTGGTTTTATGATGACTGATCTGTATATTCTAAAAGCAGTGCAAAGTAGATTAATGTACATTTGACTGAAGAGTAAACTTTAAGAATTATTTTATTGTGTTAATATGAGATTTTTTCTATCAGACAATATATTTTCTATTCTCCACTGTAAAAAATTATTACATTATTATTATTATTGATAGTATTATTATACTTTATTGTTTTATGATGATTGATAAGTAAATATAAATAGCAGTGCAAATTAATTTGACTTGTAAATTTGACTCAATTATAACTATTATTAACATAATCAGTTTTGTATTAATGTGACATGATTCTGTCCGATATTACATATTATTCCATGCATACTGCCACTATAAATAAAAGTTATTTTTTGAAGGATTTAACATGTGGCCCTTCACTTGGTTTGCAAAACTTGATGTGGCCCTCGGGTCTAAAAAGTTTGCCCACCACTGCTCTAGATCCTGACTGATTGCATTCTCACAGCTGAAACCACTCATGAACTGATTACACGGACTATAAAGTCAGCACACAAACACACTATGTTGCAGTCTTGTATCCTGCATAGTGAGCACTACGACACGTTTTCCCCTGATTCCTGTGTTTTGACCTTTGCTTTGTTTTGTTTGATTATCCCTGTGTTCCGCTTGCCTTGTGACCTTCTGCCTGCTATTACGACTACGACTCTAGTAGGGGGTGTCAAAATTAATCGTTTCTTCGGTGCACCGCGATGCAGACGCGGACAATTCGGTATCGGTTCAGTAAGAATCATAACCGATTATTATACTGACGTCATTTATCTCACATGCGCTATGTCGCGGTAGCTTACTATGGCGAGGGAGGCGAGCGCGATTATTTACAACGCTCTAACTACGAAAAACACACAATGTGCACAATTTTACTGCGTGTGTGTTTGCTGAACTCTGTTTCACTGACACTTACAGCAGAAGCCCCTATTTCACGGCGATTAAGAGAATGAAAGTAAACTCCATTTCTCTCTCTCTCTCTCACTGTGGCCCATGAGTGCATCTGTGTAGAGCGCCAGCGTGTAAGAGCCAATCACAGCCCTTTCTGTTGAGCACTTGACCAATCAAAGGGGTGTAAGAAAGAACTTGGTAGACAAGGCAGAGAGCGAGCGGGATATTTATATTTGTTTATTTGCTATAGACCATTTCAATGTGGTCATGTCATTGGCCCATGAACATTTCCTACTGTAACAAGAGGCAATTCAATCATAACTTGACTTTAAATCAGTCGTCATAACACTATTTATCAATATGTGGACCTCTTTGGATTCTCAGAAGCAATGGAAATTAAAAATGTAAAACAGGATACGTTAGAATCGTCAATGCACCGTGATGCACCGAGATATCCAATTGAACCGAATCGATGGCATGATAATCGTAACCGAACCGAACCGTGAGACCAGTGTAGGTTCACACCTCTAGACTCTAGTGATGGGCAAAGCGAGGCTTCATGAAACACTGAAACAATCGAAGCAAAGGTGTTGAAGCTTCGAAACGTTTCGAAACCCCACTCTACGGTGACACCTGGTGGTCATTTTTTTATGTATTGCACTGGAACAGCTTCAGCAAAGAACAGTTGAGCAAATCGAGGTATTGAAACCCACTTTATAGGCTTGATCCTTCAAGTGCATTAGAGGAGCGGTTAGGGTTCTTGACTTCCAGGCGGGAATTGTGGGTTCGAATCCAGGCTAACACAGCTGTTTTGAAATGCTTTAATATCAGTTTGAATTGCTCTGTTCTTGTATCGTTTTGTTTCAGCATTGGTCTGACATCTGACATCCATGTCTTGTTTTGGTCATAAAACAGGGTTGTTGCTAGATCAGACACGGTTGTGGCCAGAAGTTAACAAGATTTATTCATATTATTCATTAAATTTCCCATTTATTGTATTTTATTAATGTCTACCCTAAACCCATCCATCACAGTACTGTAAAAATATTAATTATTGTTTTACAGTGTTACAAAAATGATGTTAAATTGATGGTGTATCAGCAGCTGTATCCTATCTATACTTCACTATAAAACAGTCATAGATATATACACTAGATATCGCATAGGTACCCTGAGCATGCGTCAATAGCGCCGCCACATTGGTACAGTGCTTCTAGGACAAACGTCATTCAACTGCACTAGTCAAGACAGTGTGCCAATGTGAAGATGCTGGACTTTAGCGCTGTGTTTGCGTTGTAGTAATGAGCAAACAAAGAAAACAAAGCACAAAGGCAGAACATTTCATAGGTAAGATTTAGTTTTTTATGATTTTGTATGTTATGAACTTTTGTGCTTAACAAGTAATGTTATTGATGATAATACAGTCTCTTGCTGCATTCACCATAAGGCAAAGTAGCACCAACTCGCACTAAATTCTAGACTTATGCTAGTTTTGTTAAATAAAATAAGCAAACTATGTTATGAAATATGACAAGAAGATGCTGCGGTGCTAGAAACTTGTATTATTGTCGGCTAAGTGAACAAGTCGTTCATAACGGAGATTCATTCACAAACGGATCGCTCCCTCCGTCAGAATGAGAAGTGAAAGCAGGAGAGGGGGGGTGTTTCAGGACATGGATTAGATCAAATTAAACAGGGAAGGAGGATAATGCATTTCCATGCACACAAACACTCACTCTTTGTCAGGAATGCCCGTGCGGTCACATCCATCAATGTAGAAAAGTGATGTAAAATTATAATATTTCATAATTTAAAAAAAAATATTTGCATACTGACCACCGGGGAAAACTCCCGATCATAGATATATGTATATATGTGTATTTCTCTGGCTTTGGATGGCCACAGTCCTCCGCTTCACCTTGGTCCCGCATTCATTTCAAAGGAGCGCTACCCTGTACTAAAATGGCGGCTCTATTGACGCATTCATTCTAATAGACAATAGCAGGGTAGGTGACATCTAGTGTATATATTAGGGGTGTGAACCTACACTGGTCTCACGGTTCGGTTACGATTATCATGTCATCGATTCGGTTCAATTCGATATCTCGGTGCATCACGGTGCATTGACGATGCTTTCCATACATAATTAGATTTTTTCTTTACAACACAAGAAAAAAAAATTGTATTAATCTTTGAATAGGTTTATATTTATATATTATTTGTAATACAATTTTGTCCTTTAATACAAGCAGTAATATATATGAACTGTACCTTTAATTTTACCTGCTCAAAAAAGAAAAAAAAACACTCTTTGTGAATCCAATACATGCACAGAAGACAGCACGAGCATTCATAACAAATAAACGAATGTAAATATGATCCCGCTTGCTTTTTGAGCGCTGGCAAGTTCTTACACCCCTATGATTGGTCATTGTCTTCCCCCGCTCGGCTCAACGGAAAGGGCTGCGATTAGAAATGAAAGCCCCCCATGAGTGACGCGGGAAAATCAGCCGCGGGTCAAGGCCGTCACACACCGGATGCGCCGCTCAGTGCCGTGACACGGCGCGCACATGACAGTTGAAAGTATCGCACACCAGACGAGCACATTTGCAGGCTATTTAAAACGAAACTAATCAGACGGCGCTCTGTGGCGCGGCAGAATTATGAACAGTGTCCTGAGTCGTGGCTGGGTGCATTCAGAATTTCTGAAATGCGTGGCGCTGCGCGGCGCGTCGCTTCTGGCGTGCGACCGGCTTCAGTCTATATGTGCATAATACATAATCAGGTAATCCGTAATAGAATAAAAACAATACAATAAACTCGCACCACAGGCACGCTTGTG